>JAHLJT010009355.1:154940-226122 GCA_031308135.1 Acheta domesticus | reverse complement strand
CAGCGGGGCGGCCGGGGCCCAGCGGGAGCACTAGGAGAAACTCAAGGGTCAAACGACGGGGATGGAGAAATTCAACGAATTTACTTCTAAATGGCAATGCAATGACAAGGCAGGCTTCTTGTATGTCTTAACGCAGGGCTCGTCACGTGTTCGCTCCTTAGAGCCATGGCCGATTGCTCCCGGCTCTCAGCGGGCGGCCGGGGCCCAGCGGGAGCACTAGGAGAAACTCAAGGTCAAACGCCTGGGTATGAGAAATTCAACGAATTTACTTCTAAATGGCAATGCAATGACAAGGCAGGGCTTTTGGTATGTCTTAACGCAGGGCTCGTCACGTGTTCGCTCCGTAGAGCCACGGCCGATTGCTCCCGGCTCTCAGCGGGCGGCCGGGGCCCAGCGGGAGCACTAGGAGAAACTCAAGGGTCAAACGACGGGGTATGAGAAATTCAACGAATTTACTTCTAAATGGCAATGCAATGACAAGGCAGGGCTTCTTGTATGTCTTAACGCAGGGCTCAGTCACGTGTTCGCTCCTTAGAGCCACGGCCGATTGCTCCCGGCTCTCAGCGGGCGGCCGGGCCAGCGGGAGCACTAGGAGAAACTCAAGGGTCAAACGACGGGGTATGAGAAATTCAACGAATTTACTTCTAAATGGCATGCAATGACAAGGCAGGGCTTCTTGTATGTCTTAACGCAGGGCTCGTCACGTGTTCGCTCTGTAGAGCCACTGGCCGATTGCTCCCGGCTCTCAGCGGGCGGCCGGGGCCCAGCGGGAGCACTAGGAGAAACTCAAGGGTCAAACGCCGGGTATGAGAAATTCAACGAATTTACTTCTAAATGCAATGCAATGACAAGGCACGGCTTCTTGTATGTCTTAACGCAGGGCTCGTCACGTGTTCGCTCCGTAGAGCCACGGCCGATTGCTCCCGGCTCTCAGCGGGCGGCCGGGGCCCAGCGGGAGCACTAGGAGAAACTCAAGGGTCAAACGACGGGTATGAGAATTCAACGAGTTACTTCTAATGGCAATGCAATGACAAGGCAGGGCTTCTTGTATGTCTTAAAGCAGGGCTCGTCACGTGTTCGCTCCTGTAGAGCCACTGCCGATTGCTCCCGGCTCTCAGCGGGCGGGCCGGGGCCCAGCGCGAGCACTAGGAGAAACTCAAGGGTCAAACGCCGGGGTATGAGAAATTCACGAATTTACTTCTAAATGGCAATGCCATGACAAGGCACGGCTTCTTGTATGTCTTAACGCAGGGCTCGTCACGTGTTCGCTCCGTAGAGCCACGGCCGATTGCTCCCGGCTCTTCAGCGGGGCGGCCGGGGCCCAGCGGGAGCACTAGGAGAAACTCAAGGGTCAAACGCCGGGGTATGAGAAATTCAACGAATTACTTCTAAATGGCAATGCAATGACAAGGCACGGGCATTCTTGTAGTGTCTTAACGCAGGGCTCGGTCACGTGTTCGCTCCGTAGAGCCCTGGCCGATTGCTCCCGGCTCTCAGCGGGCGGCCGGGGCCCAGCGGGAGCACTAGGGAGAAACTCAAGGGTCAAACGCCGGGGTATGAGAAATTCAAACGAATTTACTTCTAAATGGCAATGCAATGGACAAGGCAGGGCTTCTTGTATGTCTTAACGCAGCGGCTCGTCACGTGTTCGCTCTGTAGAGCCACTGCCGATTGCTCCCGGCTCTCAGCGGGCGGCCGGGGCCCAGCGGGAGCACTAGGAGAAACTCAAGGGTCAAACGCCGGGGATGAGAAATTCAACGAATTTACTTCTAAATGGCAATGCAATGACAAGGCAGGGCTTCTTGTATGTCTTAACGCAGGGCTCGTCACGTGTTCGCTCCTGTAGAGCCACTGGCCGATTGCTCCCGGCTCTCAGCGGGCGGGCGGGGCCCAGCGGGAGCACTAGGAGAAACTCAAGGGTCAAACGACGGGGATGAGAAATTCAACGAATTTACTTCTAAATGGCAATGCAATGACAAGGCAGGGCTTCTTGTATGTCTTAACGCAGGGCTCGTCACGTGTTCGCTCTGTAGAGCCACTGCCGATTGCTCCCGGCTCTCAGCGGGCGGGCGGGGCCCAGCGGGAGCACTAGGAGAAACTCAAGGGTCAAACGACGGGGATGAGAAATTCAACGAATTTACTTCTAAATGGCAATGCAATGACAAGGCAGGGCTTCTTGTATGTCTTAACGCAGGGCTCGTCACGTGTTCGCTCTGTAGAGCCACGGCCGATTGCTCCCGGCTCTCAGCGGGCGGGCGGGGCCCAGCGGGAGCACTAGGAGAAACTCAAGGGTCAAACGACGGGTATGAGAAATTCAACGAATTTACTTCTAAATGGCAATGCAATGACAAGGCAGGGCTTCTTGTATGTCTTAACGCAGGGCTCGTCACGTGTTCGCTCCGTAGAGCCACGGCCGATTGCTCCCGGCTCTCAGCGGGCGGCCGGGGCCCAGCGGGAAGCACTAGGAGAAACTCAAGGGTCAAACGACGGGGATGAGAAATTCAACGAATTTACTTCTAAATGGCAATGCAATGACAAGGCAGGGCTTCTTGTATGTCTTAAACGCAGGGCTCGTCACGTGTTCGCTGCGTAGAGCCACGGCCGATTGCTCCCGGCTCTCAGCGGGTGGCCGGGGCCCAGCGGCAGCACTAGGAGAAACTCAAGGGTCAAACCGCCTGAGTATGAGAAATTCAACGAATTTACTTCTAAATGGCAATGCAATGACAAGGCAGGGCTTCTTGTATGTCTTAACGCAGGGCTCATCACGTGTTCGCTCCGTAGAGGCCACGGCCGATTGCTCCCGGCTCTCAGCGGGCGGGCCGGGGCCCAGGCGGGAGCACTAGGAGAAACTCAAGGGTCAAACGACGGGGTATGAGAAATTCAACGAATTTACTTCTAAATGGCAATGCAATGACAAGGCCAGGGCTTCTTGTATGTCTTAACGCAGGGCTCATCACGTTTTCGCTCCGTAGAGCCACGGCCGATGCTCCCGGCTCTCAGCGGGCGGCCGGGGCCCAGCGGGAGCACTAGGAGAAACTCAAGGGTTCAAACGCCTGGGTATGAGAAATTCAACGAATTTACTTCTAAATGGCAATGCAATGACAAGCGCAGGGCTTCTTTGTATGTCTTAACGCAGGGCTCATCACGTGTTCGCTCCTTAGAGCCACGGCCGATTGCTCCCGGCTCTCAGCGGGTGGCCGGGGCCCAGCGGGCAGCACTAGGAGAAACTCAAGGGGTCAAACGACCGGGGTATGAGAAATTCAACGAATTTACTTCTAAATGGCAATGCAATGACAAGGCAGGGCTTCTTGTATGTCTTAACGCAGGGCTCATCACGTGTTCGCTCCTGTAGAGCCACGGCCGATTGCTCCCGGCTCTCAGCGGGCGGGCGGGGCCCAGCGGGAGCAACTAGGAGAAACTCAAGGGTCAAACGACCGGGGTATGAGAAATTCAACGAATTTACTTCTAAATGGCAATGCAATGACAAGGCAGGGCTTCTTGTATGTCTTAACGCAGGGCTCGTCACGTTTTCGCTCCGTAGAGCCACGGCCGATTGCTCCCGGCTCTCAGCGGGCGGCGGGGCCCAGCGGGAGCACTAGGAGAAACTCAAGGGTCAAACGACGGGGATGAGAAATTCAACGAATTTACTTCTAAATGGCAATGCAATGACAAGGCAGGGCTTCTTGTATGTCTTAACGCAGGGCTCGTCACGTGTTCGCTCCTGTAGAGCCACGGCCGATTGCTCCCGGCTCTCAGCGGGCGGCGGGGCCCAGCGGGAGCACTAGGAGAAACTCAAGGGTCAAACGACGGGGTATGAGAAATTCAACGAATTTACTTCTAAATGGCAATGCAATGACAAGGCAGGGCTTCTTGTATGTCTTAACGCAGGGCTCATCACGTGTTCGCTCGTAGAGCCACGGCCGATTGCTCCCGGCTCTCAGCGGGCGGCCGGGGCCCAGCGGGAGCACTAGGAGAAACTCAAGGGTCAAACGACGGGGATGAGAAATTCAACGAATTTACTTCTAAATGGCAATGCAATGACAAGGCAGGGCTTCTTGTATGTCTTAACGCAGGGCTCGTCACGTGTTATGCTCCGTAGAGCCATGGCCGATTGCTCCCGGCTCTCAGCGGGGGCGGGGCCAGCGGGAAGCACCTAGGAGAAACTCAAGGGTCAAACGCCGGGGGATGAGAATTCAACGAATTTACTTCTAAATGGCAATGCAATGACAAGGCAGGGCTTCTTGTATGTCTTAACGCAGGGCTCAGCACGTGTTCGCTCCGTAGAGCCACGGCCCGATTGCTCCCGGCTCTAGCGGGCTGGCCGGTGGCCCAGCGGGAGCACTAGGAGAAACTCAAGGGTCAAACGACGGGGTATGAGAAATTCAACGAATTTACTTCTAAATGGCAATGCAATGACAAGGCAGGGCTTCTTGTATGTCTTAACGCAGGGCTCGTCACGTGTTCGCTCCGTAGAGCCAACGGCCGGATTGCTCCGGCTCTCAGCGGCGTGGCCGGGGGCCCAGCGGGAGCACTAGGAGAAACTCAAGGGGTTCAAACGACGCTGCGTATGAGAAATTCAAACGAATTTACTTCTAAATGGCAATGCAATGACAAGGCAGGGCTTCTTGTATGTCTTAACGCAGGGCTCAGTCCCACGTGTTCGCTCCTGTAGAGCCACGGCCGATTGCTCCCGGCTCTCAGCGGGCGGGCCGGGGCCCAGCGGGAGCACTAGAGAAACTCAAGGGTCAAACGACGGGGTATGAGAAATTCAACGAATTTACTTCTAAATGGCAATGCAATGACAAGGCAGGGCTTCTTGTATGTCTTAACGCAGGGCTCAGTCACGTGTTTCGCTCCGTAGAGCCACGGCCGATTGCTCCCGGCTCTCAGCGGGCGGCCGGGGCCCAGCGGGAGCACTAGGAGAAACTAAGGGTCAAACGACGGGGTATGAGAAATTCAACGAATTTACTTCTAATGGCAATGCAATGACAAGGCAGGGCTTCTTGTATGTCTTAACGCAGGGCTCATCACGTTTTCGCTCCGTAGAGCCACGGCCGATTGCTCCCGGCTCTCAGCGGGCGGCCGGGGCCCAGCGGGAGCACTAGGAGAAACTAAAGGGTCCAAACGACGGGGTATGAGAAATTCAACGAATTTACTTCTAAATGGCAATGCAATGACAAGGCAGGGCTTCTTGTATGTCTTAACGCAGGGCTCGTCACGTGTTTGCTCCGTAGAGCCACGGCCGATTGCTCCCGGCTCTCAGCGGGGGCCGGGGCCCAGCGGGAGCACTAGGAGAAACTCAAGGGTCAAACGACGGGGTATGAGAAATTCAACGAATTTACTTCTAAATGGCAATGCAATGACAAGGCAGGGCTTCTTGTATGTCTTAACGCAGGGCTCATCACGTGTTTCGCTGCCGTAGAGCCACGGCCGATTGCTCCCGGCTCTCAGCGGGCGGCCGGGGCCAGCGGGAGCACTAGCAGAAACTCAAGGGTCAAACGACGGGGTATGAGAAATTCAACGAATTTACTTCTAAATGGCAATGCAATGACAAGGCAGGGCTTCTTGTATGTCTTAACGCAGGGCTCCATCACGTGTTCGCTCCGTAGAGCCACTGCCGATTGCTCCCGCTCTCAGCGGGTCGGCCGGGGCCCAGCGGCAGCACTAGGAGAAACTAAAGGGTCAAACGACGGGGTATGAGAAATTCAACGAATTTACTTCTAAATGGCAATGCAATGACAAGGCAGGGCTTCTTGTATGTCTTAACGCAGGGCTCATCGACGTGTTCGCTGCCGTAGAGCCACGGCCGATTGCTCCCGGCTCTCAGCGGGTGGCCGGGGCCCAGCGGCAGCACTAGGAGAAACTAAAGGGTCAAACGCACGGGGTATGAGAAATTCAACGAATTACTTCTAAATGGCAATGCAATGACAAGGCAGGGCTTCTTGTATGTCTTAAACGCAGGGCTCGCACGTGTTCGCTGCGTAGAGCCACGGCCGATTGCTCCCGGCTCTCAGCGGGTGGCCGGGGCCCAGCGGCAGCACTAGGAGAAACTCAAGGGTCAAAACGCCTGCGTATGAGAAATTCAAACGATTACTTCTAAATGGCAATGCAATGACAAGGCAGGGCTTCTTGTATGTCCTTAACGCAGGGCTCGTCACGTGTTCGCTCCGTAGAGCCACGGCCGATGCTCCCGGCTCTCAGCGGGTGGCCGGGGCCCAGCGGCAGCACTAGGAAGAAACTCAAGGGTCAAACGCCTGCGTATGAGAAATTCAAACGAATTTACCTTCTAAATGGCAATGCAATGACAAGGCAGGCTTATTGTATGTCTTAACGCAGGGCTCGTCACGTGTTTCGCTCCGTAGAGCCACGGCCGATTGCTCCCGGCTCTCAGGCGGGTGGCCGGGGCCCAGCGGCAGCACTAGGAGAAACTCACAGGGTCAAAACGCCTGCGTATGAGAAATTCAAACGAATTTACTTCTAAATGGCAATGCAATGACAAGGCAGGGCTTTTGGTATTGTCTTAACGGCAGGGCTCGTCACGTGTTCGCTGCGTAGAGCCACGGCCGATTGCTCCCGGCTCTCAGCGGGTGGCCGGGGCCCAGCGGCAGCACTAGGAGAAACTCAAGGGTCAAACGCCTGCGTATGAGAAATTCAACGAATTTACTTCTAAATGGCAATGCAATGACAAGGCAGGGCTTCTTGTATGTCTTAACGCAGGGCTCGTCACGTGTTCGCTCCGTAGAGCCACGGCCGATTGCTCCCGGCTCTCAGCGGGTGGCCGGGGCCCAGCGGCAGCACTAGGAGAAACTCAAGGGTCAAACGCCTGCGTATGAGAAATTCAACGAATTTACTTCTAAATGGCAATGCAATGACAAGGCAGGGCTTCTTGTATGTCTTAACGCAGGGCTCGTCACGTGTTCGCTGCGTAGAGCCACGGCCGATTGCTCCCGGCTCTCAGCGGGTGGCCGGGGCCCAGCGGCAGCACTAGGAGAAACTCAAGGGTCAAACGACGGGGATGAGAAATTCAACGAATTTACTTCTAATGGCAATGCAATGACAGGCAGGGCTTATTGTATGTCTTAACGCAGGGCTCGTCACGTGTTCGCTGCGTAGAGCCACGGCCGATTGCTCTCGGCTCTCAGCGGGTGGCCGGGGCCCAGCGGCAGCACTAGGAGAAACTCAAGGGTCAAACGACGGGGATGAGAAATTCAACGAATTTACTTCTAAATGGCAATGCAATGACAAGGCAGGGCTTATTGTATGTCTTAACGCAGGGCTCGTCACGTGTTCGCTGCGTAGAGCCACGGCCGATTGCTCCCGGCTCTCAGCGGGTGGCCGGGGCCCAGCGGCAGCACTAGGAGAAACTCAAGGGTCAAACGCCTGCGTATGAGAAATTCAACGAATTTACTTCTAAATGGCAATGCAATGACAAAGCAGGGCTTCTTGTATGTCTTAACGCAGGGCTCGTCACGTGTTCGCTGCGTAGAGCCACGGCCGATTGCTCCCGGCTCTCAGCGGGTGGCCGGGGCCCAGCGGCAGCACTAGGAGAAAACTCAAGGGGCAAACGCCGGGGATGAGAAATTCAACGGTGGCGCTTAGCACTACACACTGACGTGATTTTGTCTTTACACACCCGTATTCCGTCTACAAGCGCAAATCCTCTGTTAAGCAATTTTATACAATTATTTTCTATCTCCAACGCAAAAGTGTGCAAAAATTTACATTTTCGAAAATTTGCATATCTCGTTTTTTTAATTCTCTGAATTTTGGAAAATTGCAAATGTTAGAAACAATGTGATAAATTATGTTCTGTTGTGATTGAATTACTAGTTTGGAAGATAGTTCTCCGAAAGAAGACTTTTTCTGCTGAAATCACGTTCGACATACTAATGAACTGCATTGCCAGCTATGATATGGCGCTGTGAACCATGTTCAAGGAAATTTATTACTCTTTATGTACTTTATGTTGAGTTTTCTAATTAAGTAGGAAAGATTTACATTTTCATGTTTTTACCTACGTTGTAAACCACCCCTTGAAGCGTTTGAAAGCAGATCTTTGCAAGTGGATTTTGTCACACAGCAACGGCGGTCGACCGCAGATATCGAACTTGCATTGGCGCATCTGCCCAGAGACATTTGCAGGCGTTCGTAGACTCCGTTTGAAAGAACTGCCTCGATACTGCTCTCGCCGTAGACTCGCACACCCCCACAGCCCCTCGCCCACTTCCACGTCACCCACCCTTCCGCGGGGATCAGCGTTCTGCCGCAACACACCCTGCCGCGACCGCCGGCTCACACCCCACACCGCCTCGCCGCTCGGGCTAACCACCGGCGTCTTCCGCGCCTCAGCCCCGCCGCCGCCACCACCTCCGCCTCCACCCCGCTCCTTTCCGTCCTCGCCCTCGCCCCCGCCCTCGCCCTCGCCACCGCTCTCGCCCTCGCCCTTGCCCCCGCCCCCCCTCTCCCCCGCCCTCTCCCCCACCCTCGCCCCCGCTCTCGGCCGTCTCTCACCTCTGCCCATGCCTCGACCTCCGTTTCCACCCCCCCTCCACACCTGCCCTCGCCTCTAGCTGCACCCCCGCCTCCCCTTGCCCCCACCCTCGCCACCGCCCCCGCACTCGCCCACGCCCCCCCCATCTCCTCCCCGCGCCGGGCTAACCACCGTCTCCCCCGCCTGCGCCTGCGCCCCCGGGGCGCGCCGCCAGCCGTGTCGCCGCGCGGGCGTACGATGTCAAAGCCCCCTGGAGGGCTCGCGAGCCCAGCTCCAGAGCCCTCTCGATCGATCACGAGAGGGCGGCGGCCGAGGTGACAGGCGAAGCGGCGGCGGCGGCGGCCTCGGCCTCCGCGCAAGGACAAGGAGCAGCGGCGAAAGGGAGAGCGCCCCTGCGCTCCTCTCGCAATCAGCTCAAGGCCACACGACTCTCACAGTGGGAATTGCATCAACCGACGTCCTTTTTATTAGGAGAGTATCTTGGGAGATAATGTGTTTCAGAAATTTATCATCGGTGAAAAAACTATAAGTAACTACGGGTATAATTGAATAGGATGGGACCGGAAGAGATGGCTCAGTGCATCAAGTGATGGCACTGCTCTTCTTCTGATCGAGAGGTCCTAGGGTGCACTTCGACGGCGGCAGGATTTTCGACTGGTCAGCTAATTGACATTCAGTTGCTGTCTGGAGGAGAATTTTAGCAGCCGGCTGCTCATATCAGTAGTTTACCGTGATTTTCTCCGATCAATATAAGGGTAATGCCGCAGCAGTACCCTAACAAAAAGGCCACAGACCGCGCGCGATCTTCCTTTCCTCTTCCTTGTCCTATCCTCACACTCCTCTCTCTCTCTCTCTATCTCTCTCTCTCACACACACACACACACATACACACACACACAAACATGCGCTTCATACCACACATGCCGGGAGACCGGTCGGGAGCTTCGAGCTTCTCCCGGCTGGGGCGGTGCCTTGCTGGGAGATACCTGGTTGGGGAAAACCCCACTAGTAGACGGTAGATCGGCGCCGGATCTCGCCATCTAGGGGGGGAAAATCACCGCATCTTCCCGAAGAAAAACACGCACTACATTTACGGGACTAATGACATGAGTATTTCACGTGCCAGGAATCTCAATCAATCATTCCCAAAAGCCTCAGATGGACACATCTACTATATACTCCTTCAGATCGCGTCAACTAAACGTTCTACTTAAATCATCACCAAGGTCAAATACCTTCTCGTGTGCCCGTTCTGACGTCTGACTGCCCTCTCAAATGCTCACGACCTCGACCAATAGCCTCTCATGTGCTCACGACCGCAATCAAATACTTTCTCAAGGGCTCGCAACGGCGAACAGATACCTTCAGCCAAAATTACGCCTTCTACTAAACATGTCGCCCCCGTTTTTGTTTGCCTTCTAACATCTCCTTCTTTAGCCTCTTCCCGTTACAACGGGTCGGCGCTAATGGCTGTGGGCTCATTTTTATCAATTTTCGCACACTCCATTTTTATACAGATTTTGCGAATGTTTTGCGGCCGGATGCTCTTCCTGACGCCTACCAAAGGGAGGACACAAGCACAATGCACATAAGTAACACACAAAATCATGAAGCGCACAGAACCATGCTCGAGGCGGGATTCGAACCCACGGTCCTTCGGTCCCCGATCACAAAGGCACTTCTGTCTGAGCGACCTTGGCCACCGGATCGGCGCTTGCCTTCCAACTGCTGTAGATAACTTTGCCATTGGCTGCAACTCGCTTCCCGACAGTCGCCTATTTGACCCGACGCCTGCGCCTGGCTAGGCGAAATCCCTTTGCTGTCTTCTTTTTCTTGGTGGCTGCACAATTTCTTTCGTCAGGAAGGTTGGAAACGTGCTTGTTCTGTAACAAAATATTCGCCAACAAATGCGAATTATTCTCCGACCCCATTCGTATTGATGATTCGATCATGGAAATTTTCATAACCTTGTGCACAAAAATTCCTTTTGGAAAAGGCAGTATTTTTGTGATTGTGAATAATATTAAAAATAACAATAATAATAATAATAATAATAATAATAATTCATATTATTATAAAAAGAACAAATTATACTATTAATCTATATATACAGGTTGTCCGGGGAGTAAACGTCAAAACTTCGGAATATCCACGTAGTTTATTAGACAAAATATGCTCATAATTGTCTTAAGAGCTTATTTTCCAATGGTCGAGCCGCAATAAGCACTCAAACGTTGGTTTTGATGTTGAAATGATATGATTGAAAAATAATTTCTAATAAAAATTTGCATCATGGAAGCATAGAAAAACTCCAGAAACATGTAAATTGTTTATTATTTACAAAAGAAATGAATATATTTGTTCAGACAGAAAAATTAAGCGAGAAATAAAAAAGGAGTCGATTTGTGTAAATTGAGTGCTTTTTTCATTTGTCGCTTAATTTTTCTTATGTAGGGCCCTAAAAACTAAAATGTTGAGATCCAGAGCCCCAGGGAAACATTTCTCACACCATAATCTACAGAATGAACTCTTCCTGAACATTCTATTACATTTTTGCTAGTCCGCCACTTCCCGATTTTACCTCACCTGCTCAGAGACGTGCAGAATCTGCAAGTAAATGTGAACGAGAGGGATAGAGAGCGGCAGACAGAGACACACAGAGACAGACAAGGACAGGGTGAGGGAGGGAGAGACAGTGAGAAACGGAGATGGGAGGGGAAAGAGAGAGTTGAAGGGCGGAACAACGTCAGCCGGTTTTTCCCAGTATTATTATAAAAATAAGAAGAAAATAACGAAAGTCAGATTACTTTGTTCAAATGCTATGATCTAAGAAAATCGTGTTAATGGGCAAAACGTGTAGGCCTACTGTCAAATTTACCCCTACTTTCAACCTCAAGTGTAAACTTAAATACTAATGTTTTAATAACTACTAATTGCATTTTATTTATAATTACCTTAAAAATTCAAAAATACGGATTGGTAACTTCGGGCAACTTCACAGTAAAAAGAACTAGTGGTGCTACAGAATGGCACAGACTTTCCCGTATTAGCTTTCTATTTCCTTTGGTCTCGGCTAGCTATTCGGACTGTCATCAATCGCCGCCTAAAGTTCATTTTTTTGACATTTTCTTAATTTTTCGGTTTCCTAATTGTTGAACGGAAATATTAATTTTAGAATATTAAAGAACAGTAAAACCTCGTCCTAAATGGATCGTTTCTTTTACAGATTTGGGGCCGTTGTTGAAAAAATATTGCGGTTAACCGCTACTAAAAATGAGAATTTGAAGCTCTTTTTCACAGAAAATGTTTGACTTTCGAAAAACTTCATTTGAAGTTATTTTAAGCACATAGACTCACAAGTACAATAGTGTTTACAAATTGCTGTAAATTTCAAAAACACTACATTTGTTTAATTTTTGCAAAAACAAAAAATAACCCAAAATGAACGTTACGGCATAATAAAGAGTGTAGTTTGCATTATGCGTTCGAAAAGTTTGAAGAAAACATTTCGACCCATTTTGAGCCAATGGCGTTTGAGCGTTTGTGAAAATGCAAAATTTTGAGCTACTTTTCAAAGAAAACGGTTGAGGTATAGAGAAACTTTACTTGAAATTATTTAAAGCACATGTATTAATAATAATAATAATAATAATAATAATAATAATAATAATAATAATAATAATAATGATAATAATAAAGGCATGGAGAGAGCGGAACCCAAATACGAGACCTACCCTAGACTCAAAGAAGCTTGCCAGTCAACGACGATACATACTCAGCAGTGGAAAATTCACAGCAGAACAACTTGCTGGCATTGAGAGAAATGCGGAGTATGTACTTCGCTCGAAGAATCCACATGACGAACATATAGAACTTGAAAATGATCCCGTGGAAGGTTCATCTCTTTCCAGTGAAACACACGTCAGTGGTGAAAATTCATCTGGCAATGAATTACACGACAAGAACATGATGCGAAATCTCCTTCGACGCGAAATAGAAAGAGATAAACTTCCGTTTGAATCTCGCGAACCGTTGAGGAGAATATACGAAACTGCCAAAGCTAAAAGAGTGATAGAAACAGTGAATTCTGTTTTAAATGAGGTGGTCGAGACCCCAGGCAGAGATCTAGATATTACTGAAATCAATCACATCATATTTGCAACTAGATATCTAGTGTCTCAGATGATTTTGGGGCCGGCCAAGAACACCGACGGCCGACAGCAAACAGAGTAAACAGCTCTGTACCCCCATGGATGAACAGAATTATGAAACGGATAGCCGACATCCGGCACGAAATATCACTCTTAGCTGATACATCTTCTAAATCAACGCACACCTCTAAAGTTCAACGAAAAATATTCAATGTTGAACTAAAATACCAAATTGAAAATGACCCCAGCAGGCTAATGGTAGTTGAGAAGCTAAAAGAGAAAATTCAAAGAATTAGACGTTACAAACGTAGAATAGATTTCCGTGTACAGAACCGGTTCTTTGAAACAGATGCGAAGAGATTCTATCGCAACCTGACTCAAAAACCGAATGGCAAAGCTGTTACTCCTTCAAAAGATGACGTCGAAGCATTTTGGGCAGGAATCAGGGAGGAGAGCAGATCCTACAACAAAGACGCATCTTGGCTTCAATCTGAAGTTGATGCTGCCGATGAACTTGTAGAAACAGTGGAAGATGTTCACCAATTCTCGGAAGAGGACCTCTTCCAACCAATTAAGAACATGGGAAACTGGAAGTCCCCGGGTATTGATAAGATCCAGATTTATTGGATTAAGAAATTAACAGCAAGACATTCTCATCTAGCAAAGGCTGTTAATAAAATTTTTGAAAATCCAAAGGAAATCCCGGAATGGCTCACACGCGGCATCACATATTTGCTTCCCAAAGCGGGAGACAGCTCTTTGGCGAAGAAGTACAGGAAAATTACTTGTCTGCCAGCACTGTACAAAGTTATAACTTCAGCCATAGCTGACAAAATGTTCAGACATCTAGATAAGAATCATCTAATGCCAGCTGAACAAAAAGGATGTCGTAAAGGCTCTTATGGCTGTAAGAAAATCTTGCTACTGAATAAAGTCATTTTGAATGATGTAAAAAAAAGGCAAACGTAATTTGATCATGGCTTGGATTGACTACCAAAAGGCCTTTGATAGTGTACCACACGATTGGATTTTGAAGACCCTGGAGATCTATCGATTTCATCCTAGTCTTATTGAATTTTGCAAGGCTAGTGTGAAGTCCTGGAGTACCAGGTTACTAATACACAGCGGAAAGGAAGCAATAGAAACCAGAAGTATTCAGTTTACCAGGGGTATTTTTCAAGGAGATTCAGTATCCCCTCTGCTGTTTTGCATTAGTTTGATCCCACTATCTAGACAGCTGTCGCACACTGACTTTGGTTACAAGCTCCGTGGTGATGAAAGGCCAGTATCACATTTGATTTACATGGATGATCTGAAAGTGTGTGCTAAGAATGAAGCGATTCTCTCCCTAATGCTGTCTGTCGTGAATGACTAGCAATGACATCTGCATGGAGTTTGGTCTTGACAAGTGAGCAAAAATCAATTTAAAAAGAGGGAAACTGACAACGTCAGAGAGCATTGAAGTTGATAGGCACACTGTGATTCAAGATCTTGAGCCAGGTAAAACTTACAAATATCTGGGCATTGAAGAATGTGAAACCATTTCGAACGACAGAATGAAAGACAGAATTCGTAGGGAGTGTTATAGGAGAGTGAGACTGGTCCTGCAGGCCGCTCTGAATTCCAGGAATAAAATATCTGCAATAGGTAGTTTGGCGGTACCTGTAGCAAAATACAGTTTGGACTAGTGGACTGGACTGAGCAAGAAATTCGCACCATGGATCGAAAAACCAGAAAACTGCTAACAATGCATCACGTTTCCCACCCTCGAGCTGATATACATAGACTTTATGTGTCACGTAACGAAGGACGAAGAGGCCTCAGACAAATTGAGGCCTCCTGGCACAACGCAATAGTCGGGTTGGGGAAGTATGTAGTCAGCCATCAAGATGACCCTCTAATGAGGCAGGTCATGAAATCTGATCGAAGAATGGGAAACAGAGGCATTGTTAGTGTAGCAAGAAGCATGGCGAAGAAAACTAGGCAAGACACGTCGAATAACACAGACACTGAACTTCTGATGCTGCTAAACATGAAGTGTGAGACACAAAAAATGTTAAAGAAATCGTGGAGAGACAAACCACTCCACGGGCAATACCTAAAAAGAATGGACAAGGTGCAGCTCAATAAAGATCAATCATGTATGTGGCTTAAAAGGGGAAGAATGAAGCCAGAATCGGAAGCACTTATAATAACTACCCAAGATCAGGCCTTGAGAACACGACATTATGATAAAGCGGTTCTCAAAATTTCCCAAGATGATAAATGTCGCATTTGCCAGGAGCAAGTAGAAACCATTGATCATATTGTCTCAGCTTGTCCAATCCTAGCAATGACCGAATACCTGAAAAGACACGACAGGGTGTGTAGCTACCTCCACTGGCAGATCTGTACCGCCCTCGAAGTTCCAAACACATGCCCCAAGTGGTACGAACACTCACCAAAACCGGTGACGTCTGTTGGATTGTGTATGATATTGTACGACCAACAAATTCAAACTGATCGCACGATAGCGACAAACAAACCGGATATAGTTATCCGGGATTTGGCGAAAAAATCGTGTTTACTTATCGATGTTGCTGTACCTTGCGATCAAAACGTCGTTGCCAAGGAGACAGAGAAACGTCTTAAATACAAGAGTTTGGAAATCGAGATCAGCCGAATGTGGGGCGTAAAAGCACAGGTCGTCCCGATAGTTATCGGAGCTCTGGGATTTGTTCCGCAAAATTTGAGTAAGAACTTGTCTAAACTCCCTGGTAATTCAAAAGACTGGGAAGTGCAAGGAATTGCTTTATTTGGAACAGCCCACATTTTGCGTAAAGTATTTTAGAGGCACTGATAGTTACCGGATCTGCTCCTTAGGTAGCTGGTTGCAACCTGGAGTAGACTATATATTCAGCCGACTCGTAACATCTTTAGTCGTGATGTAATGGAATAATAATAATAATAATAATAATAATAATAATAATAATAATAATAATAATAATAATAATGTGAACAAATCGCTGGTATTGTAAATATAAACGACGTGAGAGACGAGTAAAGCAATTACATTTTTGTATTTTCTGAAAAAACAACAACAAAAGAATAGAGCAATATGAGGTCTGTCATCTCATAGAGTACATCACGCAATATCCTTACTCAAAGTTTAAAGAAATATTTTGAGACGTTTATGAAAAAATCTTGTTTTTGAATTTTTTTAAAATTGCACATATTGCACACTATTGCGCGAAAACTACTAAAATTTTCAAAAAAATATACATGATCTTAATAAAAGAACTCACTATGGAGAACAAATTTTATTTCAACGAAAAATCTCTATCTTCAATTTTGTAGTTGTAGGAAGAGCTCGAAAAAAGTTCAAATTTGTGTTATTTTCGAATCAGAGTTACCCGTAAAATTAGGATATATGCCACCTCTATAAGTTATTTTTACTCTATTCTTACAAAAAAATTTGCAGCCGTTTGTGAGAAATTTTTGAAAATGTCCGGGGCCTTCATGTAAAGTACCCCAAATTTGAAGAATGTTTTTCAAAATCGCGGTGCCTCAGGCGGAACCAGAACAACCAAGAAGTATTCATTTTCGAAGAAATCGTACTTATGGTTTAGGCGATAGTGTTGTTCACAAACTGGCGGGGAAGACGGACGGACGGACGATTTGAAAAGATGGTTCATATAAAAATCGAAGTAATACATCTGTTTTCTGCACCATTTCTTACGCCGATGTAAGGTCAACTTTGTTTTTTTATAGAAATATATGATACATTTTAGCATATCGTAATGGGCTTAGAAAGACGATTTCAAATATGTGTTCGTCTTCGTATTTAAGTGAATCGTTTTTAAGAAATTGATGTGTTTTTGTAACGTATTTTTCCGTTGAGGTTGAAGAGACACGAGGCGTGGTAAAACTTATTAGTTCCACCATGTTTCTTTCTCGGACATCATGTATAAATATGTCCGGGAAACAACGTTGAAAATTCGAAAATTAGCTCTTAAGACAATTTTAAGCATATTTTGCCTAATAAACTTCATCGATATACAGAATGGCTGAGCCGCAATTAGAACTCAAAAGTTGGTTACAAAAAACGCTTTCTACGCAAAAATTGGCATTTCAGAAAGATATAAACACTCCCAAAAAACATTTAAAATATTTATTATTTACAAAAGAAATGAATATATTTGTTTAAAAATAAAAATAAACAACAATAAAAAGCAGTCGAATTGTGTAAATTGGAAGATTTATTATTTCTGGGTTAATTTTTCTTTCAATCCCAGCAGTTTATAAGGCTAAATATGCAATATATATATATATATATATATATATATATATATATATATATATGTGTGTGTGTGTGTGTGTGTGTGTGTGTGTGTGTGTGTGTGTGTGTGTGAGTGAGTGTGTGAGTGAGTGTGTGTGTATGTATACACATGTACATAATATTTGGTATCTTTTGTAAATATTCGTTTGCAACGTTTTCATAAACTTCACTTATGAACGATAAACAATGAAAAGGGAACAATTACGCCATTTCCTAGATACGGAAACCGCAAAGACGGATGCTCGAAGCCGTATCCGTAGAAACATTAGGAGAGCTCTGGCAGGCAGCCGTGAGGAGTACCCTGTGACCCTGAGCACTATCAAGCGATGGATAGCGGTCTTAAAGCGATCACAGGCTCATCGAGCGCTTGCATAGAAGGAAGATCCAGCGTCTTCCGTAAGACAACCATCAAGGTGCGTCTCGCAACGCTCCTGTTCGCCGACTACCACTTCCCAGATTGGCGTGCCTTGGAAAAACTACTTTGAGCAAGCAATATATCCCTAGCTCTCAACATATGGCGCCTACATCCACTCTACCACACCATAAACTCTCAACACTTGGTTCCGAGTGTACTTAAGGCATTGATGGACATAATTACACAACTGCAGACGTATGTAGTGGAAATAAACGTGGAACACAACAAAGAAAGAAATGGAACTATTACAATCGAGGAAATAGACGTAGATATTGAACATAATGAGGAAATTGGAAGCAAACAAGAAATGGACAACTCAGAAGTCGAAGAAGGAGAAATCCAGCAAGAAAAGGAAGATGAATTGGATGAAGAAGAAGGAGAAAAATCGGAAGAAATCTCTGATGAACAAGAAAAAGAGGAAGAATTAGAAATGGAGACAGAAGAAGAAGAAATGGAAGAAGAACAAGAAATCGAAGAGGAGGAGGAGGAAGACGAAATTGATATGGGACTGGAGGGCAGAGAACGAGGCGACGACGATCGTGCTGGTGGGAAGCAACGCGAGTCATTTAAACGGAAATATTTTGAAAGAGGTGACGGCTCTAATGATGAGACCATTCAGCCACAATATGAAGACCGAAACTATTCGGCAGTGGGAAACGACGGTGCCTGCTCTTCAGGGCTCCCTCTGGGAGGCTCCTGGCCGCTCTCCTGCCTGCAACTTGCGCGGGTGCCGCAAGAGAAATCACGACGGAGAACTCGTCGCTCCCGACGAGGAACGCGACGTTGAAACGTCTAGGAAGCAGCTCTTCCACAAGGAGCTCTTGGGGGGAGTGGCGGCTCAGGTGCATGGAGAAGCTGTGCAACAAGCAGCAGCTCCGCTCCTGCCTTTTATTCTGCAGCTGCGTGACATAGAGCTGAAGATCGCGCCCATTCCGGAGGCCGACGAAGCGCTCTCGTGCGCGGGTGAGGCCAAAGGAGGCGTGGAGGAGGCTCCGCGTGCGGGGTGGCTGGCGCGCGTGCGTCGTGCGCTGGGCGCTCCCTGGTGGCGGCGCTGCGTCCGCGCGTGCTGCTGCTGCGTTGGCGGCGACGACGGCGACGACTGAGGTGATGTGATGTTGGCAAAGACGCGTCCCAATGGGTTGATGCTCTTGCACAGTAGTTGGTGTCCCTGACTGGTCGACGCCCTTTTTCAGCGTCCCTTCAAGAGGTTGATGCTTGTTTCTGCGTCCCATTGAATGGTTGATGCAAAAATGTAGTAATCATAAAATGTAGCATTGTTTTTTTAATAAAATATAAAAAAATTGGCGTGTTCTTTCTAAGTACACTCAATATATATTAACATTGTAAAATTAACTGGCCATTTTCAAAACTTTCAGTGTTTTCGAGTTTAGTAAATAAGAAGTAGAACATTTGAGGTTCACGGAGCGACGCTATTAAAATTTCAAAATTGCATCCGCAGTTTCCAGAAAAAAAAAATATTGTGAGTGAATTTGTGGCTGATTTGTAGATTTTATCATTATCTGGTGTGTAAAGGCTTTACTAACAAGTGACGAAAACATCTTTAGTCCAAGTAAAGACTTTCATGCAACCAAGGGGGTTTTTTACAAAATTCATAACTACGGCATTGCGTGTGTGTTTTGGAGGGAACTTGTATCTTTTTGCTTTCTACGTGGGAATTCTATTTTATTACAGTGAGGAAAGAGTAGACTTTAATACAAATTTCCGTCTGCCGCCAATACTAATTCTGGACACTTTAAAATGCATTGTTCAGGGAAAAAAGAGGAGAGTTATATATAGGTTAGGGTTAAAGGGGAGAGGTTAATAATAACATTTTTAACCAAAAAATACAATATTTTAATTTATTGTCCATATCTTCAAGAGATTTTGATGGTCAAAATATTGAAAACTGTCTGAAGGTTCTTCGATTTTTCTAAAGTTACTTCCGTGATTTCCATCCGTAATATGTGAAAATTACGAAGGATGTTCCAAAAATAGTTTATCAAATTTGTTAAGTTACTTATATTTCTTCTTTTAAATAGGTACAAGGAATTTTTTGTTTTTTGTAATTTTCATTTTGCATAAGATGCCCTTTTCTGCTTTCTTAATCCTGTATTTTTAATTTTCCTCGCTTTTCAATATCGGAAATATTGGAATCACCTCAACAAACCGATCTTGAATTTTCACTCGTAAAGGTTGCTTATATTATTACTTTAAACTCGAAACATGCGTACACGTCAGGTTGTTGTTATGATGATGATGATGATGATGATGATTGGTGAATACTGTGAGGAAATATACATATTTTGTTTACGAAAATTGGTATATGTGGGTGGATAAATGAATGTAATTACGTGTCGCGTAGAGCTGTCAAAATAAAACGTTTGGCAAGAATAATAGTGAAGATTGTGAGAGAAAAATATACTTACGTCTCGGGTACTATTTAGTCAAGTTGAATTTTGGGGATACGTTTCATATACTTTTGAAAAAATTCTAAAATGTCTAAAAAAGTGCTAAAATTCATTTTTATTTTTTTCTTTGGGAGGGAAAGTACATTTTTCAAAATAGTATTTTATTAAGACATATGAAATTTATAAAATTGCAGAGTTCAAATTTATTTTAGTTTTCCTATATTTCCAATATTAAAACTGTTGAGACTGGTTTTGTCAATGCAATTTATCTCCCAAGGGGTACAGTCGACTAAGGGGATGAAAAGTGTACATGTATCAAATCGGAGTCTTTCTACAACTAAAATTACGAAGGAAGATAATTTTTCCCTTAATGAAATCTATTCCCTAAAGCAAGATTTTGAAATGTACAATTTTTTGAAAATTTGAATACTTATTCCATAATTTTACGGGAAAATACCAGCAAGAAAGTACGTACTATTTTAGCACCACTAGTTTTAAGTTACCTGCTTTGATGGTGTAGTGGTTATCATGTCGGGCTACTGATCCGAAGATGGCTGGATTTTGACGTCAGATTTAAATAGTTTCGATTTTAACTACTGGATAAGATTGCGGATATTGTATGTAGGCCTTCGCTACTTGGTATTCAAATGAAACATCAAAATTGACGCACGAGCGCCCCTAGGGAAAGCAATGGCAAACCACCCCAGGTACACTTGCCGAGGACAAGTCTCACAAGAAGGCGCTAGGGACTGCGGGACTGCCATCCAGCCAGATGGCTGTTAACCAAAAGAGAGAGTTTTAAGTTCAGTCGGAATGTTTCGTGGGTCCCACAAAGCAGTTAAGTTGAAGAGAATTGAATATTTCGCCAAAAGGGTGTAACGCTTCCATCGCAGCGATGTGGCAGTGTCGGGCGTGCGGGAGGGGCGAGAGGGGGCGCAGGTCAAAGGGAGAGGCAGAGGGCTGCAGGCCGTGATAGCGCTCGCACGCGCACGGCCCTCTGTCAACAGCCGGCGCCGCCTCCAGCACTACTCCTCCACCCTGCAGCCCTCCCCGACTCCCGCTCGATTGCCAACCCTCCACTGCCTCCCGCCTGCCCCCCTCTTTCCATCCCCGTCTCTCTCCTCTTCTACTCTTCACCTCCCCGCATCTCTCCCTCTCACTCCCCGCCTCACGCCCCTGCCCACCTCTTCGCTTCTCCCTCTACTCCCCTCTCATCTCCCCGCCTCCCCCGTTCCCACCACTCACTCCTCGCCTCTCCTCATCTCCCGCCTCTCTACCTCTCCCCTCCCCGCCTCTCTTCCTCACCACCTCTTCGCATCTCCCTCACTCTACCTCTCCCCCTCCCCGCCTCTCCCCTGCCTATATCACACTCATTTCCCAACCTTCCTCTGCTTCCCCGCACTCCTCCCCGCCCGCCCCCGACGAGCACTCGGCCCCGCTCCCCCTCTTCCGCCCCCTCCGCCTCCGTCGCCGCCGCCGAACAACTGCCTGCGACGCCGCCCGCATTCCCCGCCGCCATTGCTGCGCCGGGGGTCGCGCTCTGTCAACACGGGGCCCGGCCGCGCCCCTCCTCTTCCCTCGCCGGGCCAAGGGCAAGGCGCGTGGGCTCGCTTCTGCGCGGACAGACCCATTCATTGGCGGCGGCGATGGTGGAACGGTTAGTTCTACCTCTATCGGACTGTTACACCCAAGTTCGCGGATTCAAACCCAATCGAAGCCATGGATTTTTAAGGGCGAAAACCTCCTTCGTACGCCTTCCTTCGGAGGGGAAGTAAAGCCGGCTGCCCCATGTTAGTAGATTTACTGCGTGTAAAAGATCCTCAAGCCTAAAAGAAGCCTCTGAGTTAAATTCAAATCGCCCAAGTAATACCTTCTTTCTCCACTAGATGCAGAAAGGAGTGCAGCGAAATTTGCGTGGTCAGAAGGAAGAGCAGGCCTTATGGCCTGAGTCTCGCCGCGTAAAACAAGGCATCAATTCAATTCATTGATTGTTTCCTGTTTCCGGGCGCGCCAACTGCTAACGTCATTAGTCCAGCAACTGTAGTGTATGGATTTCGTCGGAAGGTGGCGGTGATCTTCCCCCGATGCATGGTGCGATCTGGCGCCGGTCTACACATCGGCCAACAGGGCTTTCACAATCCCAAGTGTTCTTGGTTTATTCTTAATAATTTTGTTCCCTCGACTTACAGCAAATAACTGTCGTCGGAAACCTAAAAATTATAAGTAATGGCTACCAAATAATATAACATCTAATAATATTCGCATCTAGGTTACAGTTTGTTGGCGTTCTTTACAACCGCATGCATAATCCCAAAGTTTAACCAATCATCTCCTATTGCACCACATAAAAGAGAGATGTAGCGCTATATGTGATATAATTGGGGAAATTGAAGCGTTGAAGACTCCATAGCTCAATTATATAGTCTTCAACGGTTAAGATATTTTAGGTTCATGATGATAACAGCAATGATAAACCAAATGACGCAGTAGTAAAATGAGAGAGATGTGATATGGGATAACTACTACAAATGATGCCTAGAGCTCACTTTATCCACCACAAAATCCTCTTGGTATGGTTGTGAATCTTGCTCAGTTCCCAACTATGGAAATCGTTTGCCTTAGCCAGTCCCCCACGAGTGGGTCTGCCACGGAACACACATCAGACATAAACGCCGACGACGTGCAGAAAATCTCTTCAGGTATATAGGCGCTGCCTGTTACGCCTCCATGTCCATCTGGTCACCCCATCTCTTCTTCGGGCGGGCAGGATTTCGTCGTCCCTGTGGGCGGTAATGTAGAATTAATGGGTTTGACAAGGATGAAAGTCCGTTTTTATCTCCCTAGGGAAAGGAAACCCTCGAAAATAAGTCAAGCCCGATCAGAGACTTTGAGGTAGCAGCCATACCACTGGTCAAACCTGCATATGGCCCACTAGCCCTATCAGGTAAAACAACTACTAAATTCCTCCAGAAATATAGCCGGACGCGAGAAAATAGTAAAAAATATGGATTAGCGGAACGACTACAAATATCTTCAGAAAGGTTTTCAGAATTTAGTACCGTACTAAAACTGAAATTCCGCAAACATTCTACAAACATATTTTAGGTCATTGGGCGTCATATGAGATTTTTGATCACGTTCTTTGCTCTCTCGGCAACTGTGCGTCACTTTTCCCCCTCCCAATCCCAGGAACACACGAACGAATTCGCTGAAAATCAAACATTTGTTCGCTGTCGAGCCGTCGCAGGAGTTTGACTCAACGGACGAGGATTACGCGACCGAATTCGACGTTTCGGTCGCGTTTAAATTCATTAGTTAAACAATGATTAGCTCTTCTGAATCGCTAATGTGTCCCGACTCCTTTCCATTAGAGTTAAACGAGCAATCTGCATTCATTTTCGAACAGAGAGCAAAATGTGAAAATGGAAGCAGACACCCATGATCCATCACGGGAATTTTATGGAAATGTAAGGAATCAAATAAGTAGCAGGTAACACGAGATTGGGCTTCAAAAACATGTGTTTAAATACACATTCACAAAGCCTCAATCCAGATAGTGTATCTCAAAAATTGTATCATTTTTTCCATCCAATTTTTCTAATTCCTTCTCCCTACTGGCAGGGCCGTTTTAACAGCTTTGGGGGCCCTTGCACCTATGTTAATTTGGGGATCCCCTATTCTTACTTTCACCGATCTCTCTCCACCAAAACTAGATACTGAAATATAAAGAAAATCCTATCAATTCACTAAATTCATCTAAATCTGTATCTCCCTATATTTATATTCCTTTATGTATATATCTACATCTTTATCCATATATCCGTATCTCTGCATCTCTATATCTATAAATCTATATCTATTTCCATATCTCTAAATCTTAATATATATATATATATATATATATATATATATATATATATATATATCCCTCTATACATCTCTAGCTCTCTCTGAATCAATTTCCCTCTGTCTCTGTCGTTCTCTATGTATCTCCCTCTATCTGTTTATTTCTCTATCTCTCTCTACCTCTCCTTTATCTTTCACACACACACACACACACACATGAAAAATGCCTTGAAATATCGTACACATATCGTACAGTAAAGTGCTTGCAAAGCCACGAATAATCTTGTTCATGATCAAGAAACATAAAAAATCACCGGTTAGAAACAAGAAAGTGTAAAATAATGAGTTCAACGAATCTTTTCATAGTTTCGTTCAATGTACCAGATTCATAATATTACAATTATTGTATTGTACGTTTTATTATGTTACTGGAAGACAATATAAGATAACATTGTATTAAACCAACTAAGGTCCTACACATCGAATCATTTTTAACCGTTAATAACCTGATTACTTTTAAAAAAGTGAAAAGAATTAACCTGAAGCAATGAGTAAAAACCAAATAAAAAATGTTTCCTTCTACATTATTTTATTTTTTCAAAAATTTCTTTCGCGTTCCATTCCGAAAAATGAGCTATACGGATTCGCAATTACAACAGTTAGTTAGCACCGCAAAGTGATTGAAGCGGGAAGAAATCGGCGTGCGCAACGGAGCGCGCTCCGATGCGGGGCCGCGTGCCGCGCGCAGTGGCAGCCGAACGCAACTCAAAACGAACCTAATCCCGCAGCAGGTCGTTTCGGCCGGAAGCGACTGCGCGTGATTCAATTTAAGGCCGCAGTGCACAGCGCCCGCGGGCGGCAGCCACGGCTCACGACTAGCACGCCGACTCGCGCACCCCGACCCGCTTCACCCGCTTCAGCTTCACCGCCTCGCCACGCCTAGCCCCCTCCCGTCCCACCCAGTCCGCTTCCCCTAGCCCCGGCCGCCCCACACAACCCGCTTTCCCCAGCCATGCTCGCCCCCGCTCACATTTCCCGCACACACGCCCATTCCCACCCCGTCCCGCTTCACCCGCTTCAGCTTCACCGCCTCGCCGGTCTTCTGGTCACCTAGCCTCGCCACGCTCCGCTCCTCCCCACCCCACCCCGCCCCTCCTCGCCCTGCCCCGCCCCGCCCCTCCTCGCCCTGCCCCGCCCCGCCCTGTCCCGCTCCGCCTCGCTCCGCCTCACCCTGCCCTGCCCCGCCCCGCTCCGCCTCGCCCTGCCCCGCTCTGCCTCGCCCTGCCTCGCCCCGCCCCGCCCCGCTCCGCCCACCGCCCGGCGGGCGACCGCATGCCGCTCTATGAGCCGCGCGGGACACAAGCGCTCTAATGAAGTAATTAATACGCCCGGCGCACGCGGGCGCGGCGCGGCGCGGCGCTGCGCGGCGGCCAGCGCCAATGGCGTTGGCGGCGCCGACGGAAGCGATAGCCTCCGAGGGGTGTACCCGGGGCGAAGGTGTTGGGATGATTACTACGTGGAAGTGGATACTACATAAAATGACGCGTGTCTCTCAATGCGTGTCTGGTTTATTCCTCCGTAAGAGTCAACAACCTTATTATCTCTAGGACACATGAAATTGTAATCCGATGTAAAGCCATCACACGAAATCTACATCACCTCGGAAGGGTCACGGTCATGTTGGTCTAACGTGCCCGGTAAGGTTATGGTTACTCCCTCGATTTATGTTACAGCACAGCTGATATTTGTGTACTTGGATTTATTTACAGCTGCACTTGAAGTAAAGCAGCTGTTGACATGGTTCATCCAATCAGAAGCTTGAACTTCATCATCGTGACATAAGCTCCAGATTGGATGAAACCCTAAAAGCTGACGACCTGCCAGAGGTACAATGCTCTAAAGAAAGTACAATTTACAGGTGCTGATGGCACGATTGCTGTTTGGTGGCGTGAAGGAGTATTCCTTGATGATAGGTGCAAATTATGGTGTGGAGATAATGGTGATGGTGTGGATAAGAGATTTGAACGCTGGTATGTTGGCGATGACTGTAGATGTGGATCTGAAAGTAACTGGAGTGGTGATTATGGTGATGAATGTTGTTAAGTAATGAGGTTGTCATTCTGATGGTAGTAGTTGTGCTCGTAGTGGGGGACATATTAGAAGGCAGGATGGTAGCAGTAATGGTTGCGGTGGTATTAGTGGTGATGGGATAAGTCAGGGCTTTCCAACTGGCGGCCTGCCCCCCTGGCCCCCTACATGTTTTTGTGCGGCTCGCAACGGCTTTGAAAAATTGTATTCTACCAACCAAATATAATACAATTGCACAATTCATCTTATTTTTATTTAATGATATAATAACTTTCTCATCGTATGTACATTAAGTATGTTGAATAAAAGTAGTTTTTTCATTATAATCTCAGTTGTTAGGGTAAAGACTATTTAAAATGACGGTGCTGAACTAGAATTTTAATACGTGGCGCATAAGCCCTTCTTAGTTGGACTGCCCTGGCGTAAGCGGTGATGGGTTGGTTGTGGAGCTGAAGAGGAGGCAGCGGTGTTGCTGCGGGTGGGAGTGGTGAGGGCTCTGGCGGATCGTAAAGGAGAAGCGAAGCGATGGTGATTTAATGGATGTAGTAGGAGCGTGGTGATACGGAAGAGTTACAGGAGTGGTGCGATGGTAGCAGTCCTTGTAGTTGACAAATGATAAAAGGTGCGATTCGGGAGGATTCTACGATGATAGGTGGTAACGGTGACGTGGTGTAGTTAAGGATATCTGAAAGTTCGCCAGGTGATAATGTCTGTCTGTCGTGGATGTGAAGGTAGTTGTAGGGGTGGTGGAGATGGTTGAGTAAGCACCGTGGCGGTACTTGAGTAAGGATGGTGATCGTTGTGGTTATGGAAGGGGTGGTTATCGTAGTAGTGGTGTAATTGCTGGCAGAGGTGAAGCGAGATGTTGTGGTTATTGCTAGTGGTGCAGCTGGCGGTGTCAGTGATAGTCGGGGTGATAGCGCCAGTGGCGGTGGGGGACGTAGAAGGTGGGAGGAAGGGGGAACCGTGGGGAGGGGAACGGATGGAGGTGAGGGTGGGGATGTGTGAGGAGAGGGAGGGGATGATGTGAAGGAAGGGGGATAAAGAGGGAAGAGGAGGGGCGGAGAGGGGGCGGGGATGAGAGGGGAGGGGCGTGGAGGGGTGGGAAGGGGTGAGGAGAGGAGGGGTGGGGGCGGGTATGCGTGGAGATTGTGAGGAGCGGGGAGTAATGGTTAAGGGTGGTGGAAGGTGTGGGAGCAGTGGTGGTGGCTGGGGTGGTGATGTCGGCGGTGGCGGCTGAGATGGTGAGCGTGTAGGAGATGTTTTTTTGCGCCCCGCAACGACGCGTGGTGGTTGGGTCGGGGGGTTAAAGGGGAACTGCCCTGTGTGCATTGACCGCTGGCCGGCAGAGTTCAGTGTCAACATTGGGGTGGACAAGAGCGGACGTCCTAGATACGAACTAACGATGCTGTCTTATTGTGTTGCATTGCAATGGAAGACGAAGAAATACGATGTTGAGCCCAAACGAATGAATGACGTTTCAGGTAGGAAAGAAATGAAACCCAACGCGGGTATATTTGAAGCGTTGCAGCTAAAAACGATCATAGTCCTTTTTTGTCGAAAATGAGTAGAGTCATTTGATTGCTTAAAGATACAGAATGCAAATATGTTTAGATTTGGCTAAAAAAGATCATAGTGTCCTTGTAAATAAAATTTGAACTAACGGCGAAAAGTGATCAAGGTCCATGAGCTGACGAGGAAAAGAGTTCAGTGCCAAAAACTTTTCCTCTTGCCTATCGTTACAGCGCCATACATGATTTCAGCTGTTCAGTTCAGAACAATTAAAAACACATTGACTAAAACACTGTTGGATAAAGAGACGGAAAGGAAACACATCTAAGTCAAAGTGCAAAATTTTATTCTTTAAAGTCAAAATACAGGAAGGAGTCTATGAAGAAATAGAGCTTGAGTCTGTTACTACGGTTGAGAGTGCTTTATATTAAAATAATTCAGATCTAATAGCCATTATAGACATAAACGTAGCTTATAATATACGAATAAAATATACGTGGTTAGTTTTCAAATTCTTTTAATCATATTATATCTACGATTGAAAAGTTTGAAATAACGTTGATATTTCGTTGTTCTTATTGTCTGTGTGTTAAATAGGAATTAAATGTTACTCAATAAAATGTTTAGAATATGTTCCATTTAATAATAATAATTATTTCCTTAATCAAGTATGAAATTTTGTCAAACTATCGCTAGTTTTCTTACTTTACTTTTCGTAATTTCTTACAAATATTTTTATCCATCATGCTTCTTATTATTTCCATTTGCTTTTTGTTCCTCAATAATTGTTTCCTTTAATTGAAAGTTGTTTCGCGATTTATTGTCCAAACTTTTTTAATTCCTAAGTTAATTTTCATTTGAAAACATTCGTTCGCTGTTCATCTTCAACTTCGTATCCCTCTCACTTCTGTCTCTTTTCGCCACTCCTTCCTCCTCTTCCCCTCCCTTTCCTTTCCTTCGCTCACCCGTCTCTCCGCTATCGCTGTTTCTTCCGCCTCGATACCGCCGCCTCCGCTCCCCGCAGCCGGGGAGATCCGGCGCCGCCAGTAATTGAGTAAAAATGTTCGCGTCAGGCCAAACAGCCGACGGCGCTCACCGCGATGGATGGCTGCGGCGCCCAAGGAGAAGGGGGTGAGGGGTAGAGGAAGGATGTGGCGGAGGAAGGGAGGGCGAAGAAGGGTGTGGAGGGAGGGGCGGGAAGGTGAGTGGTGGGGGAAGGGTGGAGCGGTGATGGGAGAGCGAGGCGGGGCGGATAGGGGAGGGTGGGAGACCGTGTGGAGGGGAAGGAGGGAGGTGTGGGTGGGGATGTGTGGGGAGAGGGTGGGGATGAAGGGGAAGGAAGGGGGAGGGCGGGAAGGGGAGAGGAGAGGAGAGGAGGGGTGTGGGGGGATGGTGAGGGGCGGATGTTGGCCGAAGGTCGAGGTGGAGGTGGCTCTCCCAGAAAGGCTGAAGGAATCGCGCGAGGGATCAGCCGCCGTTTGCAAAGTGCTCAGGAAACAAGAACTGGTCGTGCACTTGCGTTCTCCTGTTATTTCTAACGGGGAAGTACGTAACATTAAAGAACGATTTCAACTCCTGCAGAAGTTTCGTTCATTTTATCTCTGTCCAGCCACAAGTCACGCCAAGTGATTGACTCATTGCTCCGCCACATGCATCGATGCGAGGTTCCGAACCGTAAAAATTTTCCTAGTCCTTCAAAACGTAGATTTCTGCATTCTGCACGCCGTAATTCCGTCTCCAGATCTTTCAACAGTCAAGATGCACAAACGCATTCATATTCTAAATGTGATTATTTATTCTTACATTTCATTTTTGAAACTTTTAAGGATTTTATTAAAATGTCATTGGTTTTAATTAATTCAAAACATTGTTCTCCAATCTTTCAAAGTATTTAAATGAAAAATTTAAAAAAACCTTTTGGAGAAAATCTTTTTCATGTATGTTTCTAAATGCCACTATTTCACTTAAAATTATATGAAAACAACTCATATTTTTAAAAACATGATATTACATAGTTTGCAGAACTAATTTGCATTTAAAAACTCATTTTTTAGAGTTTCTTAAAATGACGTCCTCATTCTAGTGGAATTGCTTATTTAAAAAATTGTCAATTTCACTAAATAAATCAAAGTTATTGCAATAGCGAACTAAAGAATCCAACGTTTCTTGCTGCAAGGCGCTCAAGATAAATGTAGAATATGTAGAGAAGTACAGGTAGGAAACAGACAACAAAACGTTTCTAAACCAAGGGCAAATTGCATCGTCTTTAAAGACTTTCTATGGACATTGCATCATATGTAGCAATTTTAAAATGCAAAAGATACAAAACTTTGACGCAAGTGTATTTTATAATATCTCAAAATTTAACAAATTTTCGATACATTTGAACAATTATATCATTGCACTTCTATTCCATTCTTTATCCATTTGAGTAACTGAACGCTTTAAATCCCCAATTACATCATTGTACTTCTATTCGATTCTTTACCCATTTCAGTAATTGCTTTGAGTTACATAATAGTACATTATGAAATGACTTAATAATGAGTATTAATACACGAGTGCGATATTACGATATGAGCGAGTATCGTAAACTTCACACGAGTGTATTAATACCCACTACATCGAGTTTCATACGGTACTATTTCTACAACTTGTATAAGTTAAACTTTTACATTGAATTATCTCGTGGCAACATTTATTAGAACGATTCTAAATGATGAATTTTAAATTCTTGGTTCGTAAATTTCCTCTGTGAATGGTCAAGAACCAGAATCATAATGAAATTTGTATCGAAATGGATATCATAATGCAACTGGCAGCCATCAAATGACAGCATTATAAAATGGGAGTAGAAAAAACTAGTTAAGCCATAAAATCTACATCGGGCACTTTCTGCCTCGCCTTTATACATAACAGAAATCTTAGAGCTCGGTATTCCTAATGTAATGTTAATATTTTAAATGTGAAAAACATTAAGTTACTAGCTTTTTGAAGGTGTTAGTAAGCAAGGGAAACAAATTCAAATGTACATTTTATTTAATAATTAATTTACCCTTTGCACTTTAGTGCTGTAGGGTTGTCCTGCTTAAGGTTAGAGGAGGTTAGGTTACTCCTCTTTCAGCCATTTTTTCCGGTTTTATCCCCCACTTCCTAGGCCCTCTGTACTGAAGAATGTAACGGGTGTCTCGTAGATGGTCGTATCTCTAGAAGTGGGTGAAGATGGCGTGGCAAGCGTCATGCTTCAACCGGACACCTTTTACTCAATATTAATAAATAACTGTTAATAAAGCCAGTAAATATTGGTACTCATTGGAAAGAAGGCTGAGTGAACCTTAGGATCGCCCTAAATAGGACATCATCCGATAAAAATCCCCAGCCATGCTTGGATTTGAACCCGGGTTTGCAAGCGTGTGTCCTAACCCCTACGCTGCCACGACCCCAAATGTACATTTAAACAACGTAAATATCTTGAAGTAAGAATACACTAATAAAAATACCATGATAATCACTAACAGAGTGCTTCTCTTAATGTGTATCATCGCGATGAATAACATTTTAGTGAGTAGTGCCGCATAAAGAAGCCCTAAGTACTATAATACAGTCAGTCATGGTTTGATGTGATAAAATTGATGAATATTGATGAATGTGAGTACAGTAATCCCTCGAAATCTGCGAATTCGCGATTAGAGAAATGCTACCGGTTTTAATATTCGCGACTTCAACATTCGCGAATGTGTCATTCGCTCGAAGTATCACGTTTCTGCAAAAATATCAAAGTTGATATGTCAATTCACATTAATAGATAATACAATTGTATTCAATAATTCATTTCATTTGTGTGAAATTGGAGGTAAGGGCTTTGGACACATGAGCGAAAGCAAGCCATTCAGGATCTGTGCAACTCTCATTATAATGACCTCACTGAATAGCCGCTTCTGGAAATCATCAGCGAAGAAAACCTCGAACGTAATGAAGTAACAGAAGCGACACTGCATCCTGTATCAATTTCAATGTTGAAGCTCTTTCTAAAACTTCCACAAGCTCTGGTAGAAAAGGAATTGGAGAGTGATCCGAACATGGATCCCCTACTTGATTGACTTGCTTGAGTGGATCCCCTACTTGATCGACTTGCTTAGCGGATTCACTACTGGATCGACTCGCTTGAGCTGGCTTGATCCTCTACATCGACTTGCTTGGGCGGATACCCTACATGATCGACTTGGTAGAGCAGATCCTCCAATTGATCGACTTGCTTGAGCAGATCCACCACCTGATCGACTCGCTTGAGCGGATCCCTAGTTGATCGACTTGCTTGTGTGGATACACGACTTGTTCGATTTTCTTGAGCGGATCCTCCACGAGATCGACTTGCTTGAGCGGATCCCCTACTTGATCGACTTGCTTGAGCAGATCCCTTATTTGATCGACTTCGGCGGATCCTCTACTTGATCGACTTGGGCAGATCCTCTACTTGATCGACTAGCATGAGCGGATCCCCTACTTGATCGACTTTCTTGGGCGGATCCCCTTCTTGATCGACTTTCTTGAGCGAATCCAATACTTGATCGACTTTCTTGAGCGGATCCCCTACTTCATCGACTTTCTTGAGCGGATCTCCAACTTGATCGACTTTCTTGAGCGGATCCCCTACTTCAACTTTCTTCAGCGGATCCCCTTCTTGTTCGACTTGCTTGAGCGGATCCCTACTTGATCGACTTTCTGAGCGGATACCCTAGTTGATCGACGTGTTTGGGCGGATACTCTAGTTGATCGACTTGCTTGGCGGATCCCCTACTGGATCGACTTGCTTGGGCGGATACCCTAGTTGATCGACTTGCTTGGCGATCCCCTACTTGATCGACTCGCCTGGGCGGATACCGTAGTTGATCGACTCGCTTCGGCGGATCCCCTACTTGATCGACTCGCTTGGGCGGATACCCTACTTGATCGACTTCTTGAGCGGATCCCCTACTTGATCGACTTCTTGAGCGGATATCCTATTTGATCGACTTGGGCGGATCCTCTACTTGATCGACTTGGGCGGATCCTCTACTTGATAGACTTGGGCGGATCCACTACTTGATCGACTTGCTTGAGAGGATCCTCTACTTGATCGACTTTCTTGAGCGACTCCAATACTTGATCGACTTTTCTTGAGCGGATCCCCTACTTCATCGACTTTCTTGAGCGGATCCCCAACTTGATCGACTTTCTTGAGCGGATCCCCTACTTCATCAACTTTCTTGAGCGGATCCCCTTCTTGTTCGACTTGCTTGAGCGGATCCCTACTTGATCGACTTTCTTGAGCGGATCACCTACTTGTTCGACTTTCTTGAGCGGATACCCTAGTTGATCGACGTGTTTGGGCGGATACTCTAGTTGATCGACTTGCTTGGCGGATCCCCTACTGGATCGACTTGCTTCGGCGGATACCCTAGTTGATCGACTTGCTTGGGCGGATCCCCTAGTTGAACGACTTTGTTGAGCGGATCCCCTAGTTAAACGACTTTCTTGAGCGGATACCCTACTTGATCGACTTGCTTGAGTGGATACCTACTTGATCGACTTGCTTGAGCGGATATCCTATTTGATCGACTTGGGCGGATCCTCTACTTGATCGACTTGGGCGGATCCTCTACTTGATCGACTTGGGCGGATCCTCTACTTGATCGACTTGGGCGGATCCTCTACTTGATCGACTTGCTTGAGGGGATCCTCTACTTGATCGAATTGCTTGAGCGGATCCCCTACTTGATCGACTCGCTTGGGCTGATACCCTAGTTGATCGACTCGCTTGGCGGATCCCCTACTTGATCGACTTGCTTGGGCGGATTCCCTACTTGATCGACTTTCTTGAGTGGATCCACTACTTGATCGACTTGCTTGAGCGGATCCTCCACGTGATCGACTTGCTTGAGTGGATCTCCTATGTGATCGCCTTGCTTGAGCGGAACCCCTATTTGATCGACTTGCTTGAGAGGATTCTCTATTTGATCGACTTGCTTGAGCGGATCCCCTACTTGATCGACTTGCTTGAGTGGATCCCCTTCTTGTTCGACTTTCTTGAGCGGATACCCTAGTTGATCGACGTGTTTGGGCGAATACCCTACTTGATCGATTATCTTGGCGGATCCCCTACTTGATCGACTTGCTTGGGCGGATACCCTACTTGATCGACTTGCTTGAGCGGATACCTACTTGATCGACTTGCTTGGGCGGATACCCTAGTTGATCGACTTGCTTGGCGGATCCCCTACTTGATCGACTTGCTTGACGGATACCCTAGTTGATCGACTTGCTTGGGCGGATCCCCTAGTTGATCGACTTGCTTGGGCGGATTCCCTACTTGATCGACTTTCTTGAGTGGATCCACTACTTGATCGACTTGCTTGAGCGGATCCTCCACGTGATCGACTTGCTTGAGTGGATCTCCTATGTGATCGCCTTGCTTGAGCGGAACCCCTATTTGATCGACTTGCTTGAGAGGATTCTCTATTTGATCGACTTGCTTGAGCGGATCCCTTACTTGATTAACTTGTTTGAGCAGATCCCTTAGTTGATTAACTTGTTTGAGCAGATCCCTTACTTGATCGACTTGCTTGTGCGAATTCACCACTTGATCGACTTGCTTGAGCCGATCCCCTACTTGATTAACTCTCTTGAGCTGATCCACCACTTGATCGACTTGCTTGAGTGGAGCGCTACTTGATCGACCTTCTTGAGCGGATCCTCGACTTGATCGAAAATTAAGAGTGAAATACAAGCGGCAACATTTCCATGTTTGGATTATTAGGTCAACGGGGAGGGTGGCGAAGCAGAAACAAACTAAATTTTATATCGAATCACTTTCAATTCTGTAATAAGCTTCAAACTTTTTATTTCTTCATTTTGGGATGTTAATTGTGAATTGTTTACATAGTACTTACTAAGTTCTTCTGTAATTGTTTGTCAGACTTTCTTCTTTCTTTTTTAAACAGCTTTTCGATATCCAGGAACCTAACCCACTTTTCTTTCTTAAAATATAGACTCAACTTTCGTGGATTTGACACTCGCGTTTTTTGGGTACCTGACTCTCGCGAACGTTGAGAGATGACTGTATTGTAGAGTAAAAACTTATAAAGTAAGTAATTGCATATGTAATATGAGAGTATAGTTTATTTATGTTCCTTGTATTGATAGTAGTGGTTAAAATGTATGGAATGGACTGATGTTTATATATAACTAGATCACTTTTGTACTAAGAATATAGTTATATTAATAATAAGAATGTATCTAGTTATGTTAAATTAGATCTTGTCGAGAGTAGATAATATATAAAGTGCCTTTTTACTAATATTTAATTCTATATTTATTAATGTGTTATTGGTTTGATGTGAAACCGTGTATTTTTTATGCAGCCTCATAATGCGGTCATCGACATCTGGAAACGCCGTAACAAATGTAGTTTCTAGAGTTGATGAATAAGTATGTATTTTGTATGAAACTATTTTGTTGTCTATAACTGCGATATTGAAGCTTTCTAACCTATACTATTTTACATGAGAAGACAACAACTTATAAGTATTTGATGGAATAACATTTTAGTCTTGTCTAATTACAACGACAGTTAATGTATTGTCGTATTATATTCGTTATAAAGATTGATGAATCATCTTCCACACGATATTGTTTTCCTACGGGCAGTGTACATGAGTGACATCATCCTGGTGGAGAATATGTAAGAATAAAGTCTCCATTGCTCTGGCAAAATTTCAAAGAAATGTGTCCAGCCAATAAGGTCGGAACTGTTTCTAAAATGAGCCATTATCAATAAAAATGCAGTCAAAGACCCCGTTAAGAAATTTCACGGACTTATTTTGACTTGGCACTTGCTCTTGGCAACGTTCAAGACACACCAGTTTCTCATCGTAAACTGGCGATGTATTTTTAAATCATGAACAAATGACTGAAAAAGTCTCTCTAAACCCCTATCGCAATATCAGGATGCAAAGTATGTCTTTCGAGGTGAACACACAAACTGCTTTGTGAAACAAGGAAATCGAATGGGGCAGAGCACCCATTTCTTATTAGCCCTTGATGAGAACTTGGGAACAAAATTGAGAATTTACTAGCCAATATTTTCTTAACTTATCCTCAATCACATAATTAAGAGTGAAACGTTTTCTGAAAAAAAAGATGCGAGTTATTGATTCACTATTTTGAAACAGATTTCTCCTTCAATAGAAGTATTTCTCTTTTTTCTTCTCCTTGTTATTCTTTTCACCTTTTTTATTTTTTACACAGAGCGGTGTTCTCTTCAGCAGACGGCATTACTAGACCGGATGAATCTACGTTAAGCAAATATCCTTTTCAGATGATTCAGCACGCAACGACAAATGTATTGGACACAACTTTTACAACGAAAGTAAAAAATGTGTAATTTCACTATTTTATCGACCTTTATAATTGTACCTCAAAACATAGCAATAGGAATATCTATCAAATAAATGTTAAGCTTATGCTTTGCATTTCAGTGTGTTAAAAAATGTTGTGCTAGTTTCAATAAAGATTTTCCTCGAAAACACACGGGATTTTTAATCATCGTTCCGGTCCTTCTGTAGCAAAATTGTAAGAAAAACAAAAAGATGAAACACAAACTTGTCGATATTTTCGTCATCCAACATTCGTAAACATGAAAATAAATAATTTTGCATCCAGCTCTTTATTGTTTTTGCGTATGTAATAAAATTATTAAAAAAACATAAAATATTTTATTATTATTCCTTTAAAATATTTTTAATTTATAATGTTAGTAAAGATTTATTCACACATAGTACGCGTACCCTTACATAAGTGCTATTATTACTACTTATGTTTATCATTAATATCAATAATAATATTACACTAAATAACAGTTCTATTGATTACTTAACAACTAATCGGTGGCAGAGACCAAGCAACTCAATGTATGTGTATGTAAGTGTGTGTTTGCGTATTGGATAGATTGGTGGTCGTGACTTACAGTACGTGGATATAAAATTAGGTCAGGCCTTATTTTATTCCATCTAGCCTAAAATCGTAATGGGGCTCCCTTAGCAATTTTTTTTCACGGCGCGCTCTCCACTAAGGATGGGGACCCATAAACAAATTCTCATTCTGGTTGCACACGTGTCTCAAAAATGTTACTAACTTGTAAGGTATGTAGAGGGTCGATAACGACAGCTTTTTTTCAGTGAACATACATAGTGGCGAGATGCACATCACAGAGTTATATGCTTACATTAATATTTATGCTTCATTAGTGGACAACCCCGAACGTACAGGTAATGGGACAGGAGACAGGTGATGGTATTTACTCCTGAATGTTAGATACAAGTGTTATGCAGGTACAAAAATCCCCTTGACAGCGACAAAACATGACCTGCGGAACACCCGTGCGTAAGAACGAAACAAACTATTTCATTTCAAACAGTTTCTTATATTTCCCGATATAAATAAAATTATTATTATTATTATTATTATTTCGAATGCAACGTTTTCCCATCTAATTAAAAATGTCTAGTATTGTATTTTTTTTCCTCGCGTATAGATCGACTTGAACCACGCGTACATGGATACTGCCTTTACCGGGGCTCAGAAACATCTCGGAGGCAAGGCATGGGACATCATTAGAGGGATCAGCATTTTAGCTTAATGTCATTTGTATCTCCCAGGGTTGTTAGCCGTGGGGTATGCAAGCTGAAATGATGGTAGTGAGGGTGAAAGGACGGCCCACATATAGACATACACAAATACATTCATGTCCGAGGCGGGAATCGAACCCGTGACCCTGCGGTCACAGATCGCCACGACACTGCTGCTTTAGCGATCTCGGCCACGGGGCTGACAGTATTCCACATTTTATTAATGGATCATTTATTTTATATTATATTTTTGCATAATAAAATGTATTATCTATTTTTATTATTTATCTCTTATAATTTTATAATCAATACGTTTTTTATATTAAAACTTCATTTTTTCTGTAGGTTATATCGTGTACGACGTAGGTGACGTGCACAGTTCCAGCGTCGGTCGCATTACGCGATGTCAATTTCTGCGCGAACACCAGTCCCTCGCCAAGATGTTCAACTTCGCGTAGCTCATCCTGGTTATTGCGGTTTTGCGGTTTCGTTCCTTTTCTGATGTAAAGGCAAAAACATTGCATTAAAACCGGCACAATTATCTCAGGGCCAGCATTACTTTCGTACGCCCTCCTTCGGAGGGGAAGTAAAGCCGGTTGTCCCATGTTAGTAGATTTACTGCATGTAAAAGATCCTCAAGCCTAAATGACTCCTCTGAGCTAAATTCAGATCGCCTTCTTCGTCGCCCAAGGAATACCTTCTTTCTCCGCTTAGGTAAAAGGAGCGTAGCGAAATTTGCGTGGAAGGAGGATTTGCGTCAGGCGGAAGAGCAGGCCGCATAGCCTGAGTCTCGCCACGAAAAATAAGGCAATTCAATTCAATACCTTTGACTCTACAGAGTCTCCGACCGGAAGGTCCAAAGGAATTAGCTCCTGACCGCGTGGTAGGTTTTCGACTCTGGCTATAGAGCTAGGTCGAATTCAGGCGCTGCCTGGAGGAGAAATCTGGCGGCCGTCTGCTCTGATCGGTAATTTTCCGTGGTTTCTCCGACCAACACCACGAAAATGTCGGAGCAGTACCTTAACAAATGGGCTACGAACTGCGCACGATCGTTCTTTCCTCTTTCTTGACCTATCCTCACCGCTTACTTACACATACTTACACTTACATACACTACACTACCTCACATGCCGGTAGACGAATCGGGTGCTTAGAGCTGGTCCCGATTGGAGCAGTGCCTTGCTGAAAAAGGTACATGCAGGGGGGAGATTCCAGCAAGCAGGCATGTAGGTCAGCGCCTTGTGACGAAGGATCACTGATCAGAGGGCAAGTAGGTCGCGCCGAATCTGCGATCAGTGACAAAGAAACCCTGCCTCCTTCAGGAATAAAACATTCACATACTAACGGGACCAAAGACTACAGCTACTGACGTACCCGCAATCATTTTTGACACACCCGTCAATCATAAAGTTTTTATTATTGTTATTATTATTATTATTATTATTATTATTATTATTATTGCTCCATATCACGACTACAGATGTCATGAGTCGGCTGAGTATAAAATCTACTCCAGGTTGCAACCAGCTACCTAAGTAGCAGATCTAGCGACTGTCGGTACCTCTACAATACTTTACGCAAAATGTGGGCTGTGCCAAATAAATCAATTTCTTGCACTTCCCAGTCCTTTGAATGACCTGGAAGTTTAGGCAAGTTCTTACGCATATTTTGCGGAACAAATCCCAGAGCTCCGATAACTATCGGTACGACTTGTGCTTTTACGCCCCACATTCGGTTGATCTCAATTTCCAAACTCTTGTATTTAAGACGTTTGTCTGCCTCCTTGATAACGACATTATATTATTATTATTATTATTATTATTATTATTATTATTCCATTACATCACGACTAAAGATGTTATGAGTCGGCTGAATATAAAATCTACTCCAGGTTGCAACCAGCTACCTAAGGAGTAGATTCGGTGACTATCAGTGCCTCTACAATACTTTACGCAAAATGTGGGCTGTTCCAAATAAAGCAATTTCTTGCACTTCCCAGTCTTTTGAATTACCTGGGAGTTTAGACAAGTTCTTACTCAAATTTTGCGGAACAAATCCCAGAGCTCCGATAACTATCGGGACGACCTGTGCTTTGACGCCCCATATTCGGCTGATCTCGATTTCCAAACTCTTGTATTTAAGACGTTTCTGTGCCTCCTTGGTAACGACGTTTTGATCGCAAGGTACAGCAACATCGATAAGTAAACACGATTTTTTGGCCAAATCCCGGATAACTATATCCGGTTTGTTTGCCGCTATCGTGCGATCAGTTTGAATTGTTGGTCGTACAATATCGTACACAATCCAACAGACGTCACCGGTTTCGGTGAGTGTTCGTACCACTTGGGGCATGTGTTTGGAACTTCGAGGGCGGTACAGATCTGCCAGTGGAGGTAGCTACACACCCTGTCATGTCTTTTAAGGTATTCGGTCTTTGCTAGGATTGGACAAGCTGAGACAATATGATCAATGGTTTCTACTTGCTCCAGGCAAATGCGGCATTTGTCATCTTGGGAAATTTTGAGAACCGCTTTATCATAATGTCGTGTTCTCAAGGCCTGATCTTGGGCAGCTATTACAAGTGCTTCCGATTCTGGCTTCATCCTTCCCCTTTTAAGCCACATAAATGATTGATCTTTATTGATCTGCACCTTGTCCATTCTTTTTAGGTATTGACCGTGGAGTGGTTTGTCTCTCCACGATTTCTTTAACATTTTTTGTGTCTCACACTTCATGTTTAGCAGCATCAGAAGTTCAGTGTCTGTGTTATTCGACGTGTCTTGCCTAGTTTTCTTCGCAATGTTTCTTGCTACACTAACAATGCCTCTGTTTCCCATTCTTCGGTCAGATTTCATGACCTGCCTCATTAGAGGGTCGTCTTGATGGCTGACTACATACTTCCCCAACCCGACTATTGCGTTGTACCAGGAGGCCTCAATTTGTCTGAGGCCTCTTCCTCCTTCCTTACGTGACACATAAAGTCTATGTATATCAGCTCGAGGGTGGGAAACATGATGCATTGTCAGCAGTTTTCTGGTTTTTTCGATCCATGGTGCGAATTTCTTGCTCAGTCCAGTCCACTAGTCCAAAACTGTATTCGGCTACAGGTACCGCCAAACTACCTATTGCAGATATTTTATTCCTGGAATTCAGAGCGGACTGCAGGACCAGTCTCACTCTTCTATAATACTCCCTACGAATTCTCTCTTTCATTCTGTCATTCGAGATGGTTTCACATTCTTCAATGCCCAGATATTTGTAAGTTTTACCGGGCTCAAGATCTTGAATCACAGTGTGCGTATCAATTTCAATGTTCTCAGACGTTGTGAGTTTCCCTCTTTTTAAATTGATTTTTGCACACTTGTCAAGACCAAACTTCATGCAGATGTCATTGCTAAAGTCATTCACGACAGACAGCATTTGGGAGAGAATCGCTTATTATTATTATTATTATTATTATTATTATTATTACTAGCCCGTTTGGTCCATCTTACTGCAAGGGCCGCTTGCGCAGGGCAAGAAGGCTTATATTGCAAAGTCGGTATTCCAGCAGCCACCTCGGGGACCTTACGTGGATTCACACTGTTTTTATGGATTTCTCCGATTTTCCCCCCATTTTTTACGGTATTTTGCAGCTCTTGACTATTGATTACCAAGAAGTTCCCGGAAGTCATCGGTCCTTCTACGATGTTGTCTACCAACGTTCCTCTTCCCTATTCGTGGGTCCCAGGAAGTTATTCTGGATGCCCGTCTGTCATCTTGAGATGTGGCCTCCCCACTTCCATTTTAGTTGATGAGCAGTCAGCATTGCATCTTTTATTTGTGTTCTTCTTATTTCCTCATTTCTAATTTTATTTGCTAAAGATATTCGAACAATTTTTTCATGCTTCTTTGTTATGCTCAAAAGTACAATTCATTAAATAATAATTTCTTTAAAAAGTCATGTAGCAGGTCTCTGTTATTTGATTGTCACTATTCATTCAGTTTAAAAAATTAAACCTTCAAAGAAACGTTTCATTTGAAACAAAACATATTGCCCGGGTATTCCAAAGTGAAATTCAATTTCTTCGTGCACTTAAATTCAATCTAAAACCACTATTTTACTTCAGTGAATTCCAATACCAAGTGGAGAAACCATTCTGAAATTAACCAAGAACCAACACCTTGAAAAATTCCATACACAGACGCCGTGATAGAAAAAAGTGTCGGCAGCGATGCTCCATTTTCACTCCCCGAAGATTTTATTTCACGGAAAATCTATTTCCCCGCGCCCAGACATTCCTCCGGCGAACGTGCACTGGCAGAGCAGGCAAGAAGAAAAAGGGCAAAAAAAAAGAAAGCAGCTCAAAAGGGGCGGGCAACCAGCGTATTTTATGTACTTCTTCGCCGCCTCGACCAGCGGGGATTCCGGAAGCCTCTTCCTTTGTGGAGGCGAACACACACACATACACGCACGAACACGCGCGTACATACACAGATACACACACGCTGAGTGTGAGAGACGCGCCGAGCGAGTCCCTCTTTTTTTCCTTTATTAAAATATTTATCCCCATGTTTTACGTGATAAGAATTGTGCCATCCACTCCTCAGTGCTGGTATTTTATTTATGCGCGCGGCCGCGGGGCGGCGGCGGCGGCGCCAGCATCGCCGACGCCGTTGCGAGCGGCCGGTCGCCCGCCCGGCGCGCCCCGCCACGCCCCGCCACGCCAAGCCGCGGCGCGGCCCGCGCCAGGGTTGCGCGCAATAAAGATAATGTTTTATTCGGTTGTGCACCCCCGCCCGCTCCCGCCCCTGCCACCCGCCCAGCCCCGCTCAACCCGCCCCTCCCGTCCTGCCCGCACCGCTCCGCCCCGCCCGCCCCGCCCCGCCCCGCCCCGCCCGCCCGCTGCCCGCCGCCCGCCGCCGCCGCCCGCCCCCGGTCCCGCCCACCTTCGCCCGCCACCGACCGACTGCCCGCCGCCCACCACCTGCCGACCGCCCGCCCTCGCTCGCCCGCCGCCGCCGCCGCCCCCGGGGCCGGCTGGTGCCCGCGGAATATAAAGTACGACTCGGAGCGCGAGCGGACTGCGCTGAGCTCCCAGAGTGCGTTGGGGGCCATTGGGCGAATGCGTCCTGTGCGTGGGGGCAGCACCTGCGCGGGGAAGCTGTCCGTGAAGTGCTCTTGTCATTGGGGCAGCATGAAAGCAATCACTGTTCGTGTGACAGAAACGTAGGGAAAGAGGTCTCATTCACACTTCAACTCTTTGCTTACAACGAAAACATTTTTTCTACTTTATACGAGTATTCTGGAACTCTGATATTTTAATACTTATATCTTACATGAACTTGTGAAAAGTTTATTTACACAATTCGACTGCTTTTTATTTCTCGCTTAATTTTTCTGTCCGAACAAATATATTAATTTCTTTTGTAAATAATAAACAATTTACATGTTTCTGAAGTGTTTCTACGCTTCTGTAATAGTTCCTCCCCGGACACCCTAATATACACATGGTTCGAGGTAAATGCTCGTGAGTGGTGAGCGACAGGGCGAGTGCGGGTGGGGTGGTTGGGCAGGCGGGACGTGTCTGCGAGTGCGACTGGGCCGCGGCGCGTTGCGATTCCCTGTCCACAGCTCCCGAGGGACAGCGCCCGCCCCGCCCCGCCCCCTCGGCCTGGCGGCGAACCGCCCTCAGGGCGCGACCGGAGGGACGGAAGACCTTTTTTTAAACCACGTTGTTCGGATCGTCTTTTCTAAGTGCGTAGTCTCTAATAAAAAAAAGGACGATGAACAATTGAAATCAGGACGCGACTGACAGCTGCTAGGCGCACGCTACTTGGTTTTTTCGATCACACTCCGTCTTCTGACATGAGCAGTGCCACTGTGTTACCCAAGTTCTTCATTCAACACCACTGAGTTAAGAATACCGTTTAGTCTGAAATTATATCCTAAAAAGACTTAAGGCTTGCTTACGAATCCTTACCTGGCAGGAGCGTTATTACTCTTGGTTCGGTCTCCGTTGTGTTGTAAAACGATGGCTGAGTTACTACTGTTTAAATGTGCAAGCGATATAGGACTTGCCTATTTTCCAGACAAGGAAAAGACTACGATTTGGATTTGAAACAAAAAAAACAAGGGTAGGGGTAAAGTCGAAGAATAACACAGGCACACAAAAAAACACACAAGTTGTCAGACCCAAAGACTTTACACACGATTCTCTATGTATTGCGACGTGCTGAATCCGAATTTTAAGTCCGATTGCGCCATCACCTTCCACTTTTTCAAACCGCAAAAAAACCATCGCGACATTTTTGTTTTGTTTTCGAGGGTTGTTGACATAATTCGTACTGTTAGTATTTCGTGATAATTGTAAACAAAAATATTTAAATATTTTCGAGAGCTCAAAAAAGTAATCAGACAACACAGATTGTTATTAACGTGAACAGAGGTGAAGGGTGGCATCGTGCCACACGTTCAAGTGAGGGAGAACTGAGCAATTGAGGGGGAAACATGTACTACATTTACGGGACAAACTACCAAATTAGTTCACGCATCTCGAAACACACACACTTTAAACCCTTTTGTCACGTAACCAAATGGAAACAGCGGTCCATTGAGAATTGTGTGATCTCGGTAAACTGATAAATATAAGTCCTTTGAAAAATGTACGTATCTTAAAGAATGAGAACTAGGTGAGGTAGACATTCCGCAATCAAAAATTCTCAATGAGTTCAAGATATGATTACAATACAATACAATACAAGCCGTGAACAAATATCTTTCACTCAACCGTATATTTCCTACACTTTCTCAAATATTTGCGAACACCTAATGTATAAGAAAATTCTAGGGCCGCCAACGCACCTTAGAAGTTTTAGTTCGAACGGACGTGAGTTTCGAATCCTGTCTCGTCCAGGGTTGTTAATTTAAGTGTGTTGTGTCAAGGTGGATCTCTTCTAGCCACCATGTATCACTCTCTAGAAGGAAGAAAGTACCGATATATACTGCGATTTTTCTAACTCTGCCTCTGAAGGCCCGTCTTCACAATGGAATATGTCACGGTATTTCGCTTCTCACGGTGTTGTGATCATGCCAATCCTAGCGGCAAGACCGAGAAAGACGCGAAACGCCGTGCGATATTCCACAGAGGCTCGAGAGGCAGAGTTAGACAAATCGCACTATAGGTCCTAGACCCGCTTTGGAGAACGCGGCCCTAGAGGGGCGAACTCGGAAACGAGAACAGGCGAGCATCTTGCGTGGAGTGGCGTCCTCCGGAGAGGGTGGCCCGCAGAGGCTTATGGGCTACTTCGCCAGAGGGAAGTGGGACCAGGGCGCATTCTGTGCAGAGATGCAGAAGGATGTGGCCTCGAAAAGTGCCCCAGCAATGTTCGCTTCGGCACCAAAGAGGGAACACATCTCGTGAGAGAAGTATGTACGTACGTTGGAACAATAGCTCTTTACGAGCTAAGGCCCACCAGCGGCGTGCTGGCTTTGCGGCCGTGGGTTAACACATAGCCACCCTTACGCCGTATTTCTGGTCTTTTCAACCTGAGAAGTGAGCATTCTCATCGCCACACAGCAACTGATACGGGGACATTGCAAGGAAACTGCACAGTTAATTTTGGCTCCAACCGGGAATCGAACCCGAGTTGCGCCATGGAAAGCGAAAACGCTAACAATGGGCCGGTCGTGAGAGAAGTAGAGTGAAGAAAAATAAATGGATAGTATGATGCCCTGTGTAGGGATCTCAAACAAATGGATAAAAATGAAACGACTTTCAATAAATATTTTTTAAATATAGAATGTTCGTTGTTAGTGTATAACTGTGAAAGCTACTAAAATAGAGTTCATTTGCATTGGAGATTATCCTAAAATAATTCGCAAGTAATTCCAGTAGTGGCTCTGGCACACAGCGCGAGGCAACGAATACACGTGCGTTTGCAGCGCAATGGTCACTCAGAGAGAACCCGCACAGGCTTTGTGGGCCGATTGAGAGGATCCAGACTGACCACCATGAAAACCTTCTAATTCACATATCGGATTTTACGTTCATGGCCTCTCCGAATCCCAAATCCACCGACCTGCTCTCTACAAGCATTCATTCAGTTACTTCACGAGCACATTTATTCCGAAATGTGTGTTCATTGTTTAACCACCCAATAAATGTTAATATACCCTTTTTTGTCTTCCAAAATAACGTAAATTCACACAGGTGTTTTACTGGGAGAGGTGACTCAGTGCATCAACTGATATCACTGCAGTACCTCTGACCGGGAGGTTCTAGGTTCGAGTCTCGACGGTGGTAGGATTGTTGATTCCTAGCTTGTCAGCTCGGTCGAATTAAGCCGCTGTCTGGAGGAGAATTCTAGCGGCCGGCTGCTCTCATCGGTAGTTTTCCGTGGTTTCTCCGATCAGCACCAGGCGAATGCCGGAGCAGTACCTTAACAAACGGGCCACAGACCGTACGCGATCTTTCCTTCATCTTCTTTGTCCTATCCTCACCCCGTATACACACACACAAACGCTAACATGCACTACACTACCACAAATGCCGGGAGCCCCGTCGAGGCTTAGAAGTTGTAAACATAAAAAGGAACTATTGTCTCTCGTAACATAATCACTATCTCATATACTTTTGTATTAATTGTATTTGGCCACATGGTTTCCATGGACAGGCAGTTCATAAAAAATTATTAATATATGTTTACTAAAAGTTTATTGATCGTTATTTTCTGAGCGACGTTTCGGGATTACGTTTTACCCCATCTTCAGGCTACAATACAAAGAATAAAACTATTAATATTTTAAAAGAAATACAAAATCTGAAGTTACAAAGATTACTGATGCAATAGCAGTGAAAAAATTATTATAACGAAACGTAGCACTCGTTATAACTAACATTATGTTGCAATATGAAAATTAATTGTTTCTCTTCGTGTTAGACGTCTTGACATTGGCTAATATGTCTAAGTGAAAATGGAATTAATGTAAAATTATTTTTGTAAGTTTTTTTCATTCTGCAAAAAGGAATAGAGTTGAAATGTGTTGCCTAGTATAATCCGTCACTTCGATTTCAAGATTGTCATTTACTTAGATGGGAAAATATGGTTGATTACTTGTAAATATCATGTTTTATTATTACCTAACATTATTTTGTTCTGTTTCAGGGTACTCCAAAAAAAGGATGAAAGCCTTCATCTTTTGCACGTGCTTCCAAACAAAAACGCATCATCTGAAACCTTCGCAACCGTCTTGAATCTTCGAATCGCTTCTTCTTTTAAGTTCTTTTATATTTCTTCCTAACAGGGTCCTACAAGCCCTTTTCTAGCGTTGAGCGTGACGTGGACGTGGAGTAATCCTCCTGTAACCGAGTCAGCCGTCGCCACTAGTTGTAATTTCCTTTACCCCTCCTACCAGGGGCTTAGTGCCGTTAGATCCTCGGTGTTTCCAGAAGGTCACGCATCCAGGAACGTGCGGTGTCTCGAGTACTGAATCTCTGTGAAGTCGTCACAGAGTGTAGTTAAGCAATTCGGCTTCAGACGCCGCATTAGACACCAGACCACTGGCAGAAGTTCTCTTCCGCTCTAACCTCAAATCGATCAAGTGAGAAGAAGCAGTGAGAGAAAACCTGACCACTTTCAATGCCACCACAGACATTTTTGTTTTTATTGCTCAGCTTTGACTTCAGAAATTTCCTGCCACGACTGCTACGAGGTTTGATACATGAATTATTGTGATCGAATGCGTGCCCTTTGCGTTGAAGTGTGGCAAAGCCTGCCAAGTACTCTTTGGCTTCATGACAGGAGGGATTTGAATCTCCAGAGCGGGCACATGGCCTTTTTGCTCGCATCCACACCCGCTCGCGTAGACTGCTCCGTCAGTCTGACAGCCGGACACGCTGCCTGAATTAACCCTAGGCTTTCCCACAACCAGGTATCTCCTACCAGCGGGGTACCGCCCCAGTCGGGACAAGCTCTGAACTCCCAACCGGTCTCCCGGCATGTGTGGTAGTTTAGAGCATACTAGTGTGTGTGTATGGGGTAAGGATAAGATAAGGAAGAGAAAGGAAATATCGCGCGCATTCCGTGGCCCGTTTGGTAGGGCACTGCTCCGGCATTCGCCTGGTGAATGATCAACTAGAGTCAGCCCTCGCCAGAGTCAGGGAAACTTGGAGCTCCCAACCTTCTCACTTCATATAGAGTACTAACGATGTGAGTCCTGACAAAAGCTGAGAAGGCAGACCGCACCTACTTTAGCACTAACGACGTGAGTGACGCCGAGGAACTCAGGGGGTGGCCGTGTGGAACGGAGTCGCCGGCAGCGCTTTTACCTCCGCGTCGAGTGGCAACGGCGGCGCGCGTTCTGATATAGGCATTGTAGAATGTAGACGGTGGTGCGCGAACGGTGGGAGGGGGGAGGGGGATGGCGAGAGAGAAGGGGTGGCGCCGGGGGCGGTGCAGGAGTGGCATGAGTGGAGGAAGGGCGTGGGGGCGGGCGCGGGTGAGGAGCAGCGCGGGGACAGCGCGGGGACGGCGTGAGAGAAGCTGCAAGGTAGAAGTGTGGGGCGAGGGCAGCCGAGTGGGGGAGGGCGGATTGAGGGATTTCAGAGGGCAGTGACGGGACGAGCATCTGTTGGAATGGGTATTACGTAAATACTCTGAGAACCGACAATAATGTTTGTCTGTAATATTTAACGTATTACACCTGATACTCGACCACTCAATATTGCGTATTAATTCTGTAGTCACAGAGTAACAATTCTTAAATCGATTTGTGGCAAAACTGGGTTAAGTACAGAATCTACAAGTTAAGTATCTATATTTTATTTAGTAAAACGACCAACTTCAAATCTTGCCTCCTTAACAAGAAAAAAACGTTAGGAAATAGCGTTGAGCGTAAGAAGAAGCGTTGGCTCAATAATATTTAACCCTTGTTTACTCTAAACTAAGATTGTTGGCTTACGAACTTTTACCCCGTGACCACAGAATTTTTTTAAAAGCTTCTAATTCTCTGGGTACTCTTATTCGGTAAAAGAACGGCGCCGCGGTGATGTGGTGGGCGGTTCGGTGGCGTCTCCGAGCCCTTTTCGTCCTCGTCGCAGCCGCCTCCTCGCTCCCTCCAAGACGCCGTCGATCTTCCCCTCCCCCTCCCTCCTTCCCCCTCCCCTCCCCCGCACTCGCAGCCGAACGCAAGACGGACGACCCTCCGCTCGGGCTGCAGGCTGCCGATTACTGCTCGGGAAACTGGGCGCGAATAGGAGCTACGAGAGCGCGCTTGCGCATATTTCTTGTGTAGTAAGTGGCGTCGACGCGAGATTGCGGCGGAATGCACGGGAAGCTTCAGCATAACTTCCGATCGAAGCCTTCAAGGATGTGTACGGAAGGATGTTCGTAAACCGCATTAACATGAACCCTAGTTCAAAAAACTAAAACTAGTGTTGCTACAAACAACACATACTTTATCGAAATATTACTCTGTTATGGCTATGTACGACGGGACGCCAACGATACCCGTTTCATTAATTTCAAACAGAAATTACGCGAAAGCTACTGAAGTTTACAAAAAATTGTACATTAACCTATTTTAAAGTGCTAATTTTGTACAACAGATTTCGTCTGTGGCAAAAATGTATATCTTCAATTTTGTAGTTTTAAAACATTTTTTTTAGTTTTCGAAAAATTGGGGATTTCAACGAAGATGAGGCATCCACCGTTCTCTTATACGTCCTTCGCAATATTCAAGAGCAAAATTTAATGAAAAAATTTCGAGCCGTTAAAAATGCCTCAGGGGCTTCATGTAAATTACCCCCGAAATTAAAATATCGACTTCAAATCCGAAACTCCCGAAATCAGCCAGAACGGTAGGGGAATATCTATTTTGGAGCCAATCCAATGAACTGTTTTGGCGTTAGCGTTGACCGCAGACGAACGGACGGACAGACGGACGTTTTACCGTCAATCGATTTTTCGGTATCAAGAATCAACAAAACATGTGTTCAAGCTACATCACGTTTTAGAGGTTTTTTTCTAAATTTAGAAACTGCATTTATCTAGTGTGAGTGAAATAGAAGCAAAATTTAGTTCATTGAGAAATCTTTCTTAAAGAATTTGACATAAATATACGAATTGTTTTGAATCTAAACGTACTGTACAGTCGCTGTCTGGAGGAGAATTCTAACGGCCGGTTGCTCTGATCGGTACTTTTCCGTGGTTTCTGCGATCAACAACAGGCGAATGCCGGAGCAATACCCTAACAAACGGGCCACGGACCGCGTGCGATCTTTCCTTCGTCTTCCTTGTCCTATCCTCACCCCTTACACACACACTAACATGCACCACACTACCACACATGCCGGGAGACCGGTCGGGAGCTTAGAGCTTGTCCCGGCTGGGGCGGTGCCCCGCTGGTGAGAGATACCTAGTTAGGGAAAACACCGCTAGTCGACGGTAGGTTGGCGCCGGATCTCGCCATCAAGCGGGGAAGTTCAACTTCAGGCAATAGCTGCCGCCGCCGTACCCCCTCCGTCTTCGGCCGGGGCACTCGCATGTGTGGGCGAACGCTCGAGATTCACCGCGAAGGGAAGTTAAGAATACGGCTTTCTCATAGTCTTCGTGATGTATCCGTTCGACACATCACGAATGCGAGATATATCGAGTGGTAATAAGAATAGGCCTTCTGAGCGCGGTCGCCAGATGCAACAGTCAATTCGTTTCGCACCTCAAGTCTTGCCCCAGGCCGCCGTATGAAAATGTCCTTCTGTACACATAGTTAATGCTTCCAGTGCCCTCGAGTTATTGGCGCTCTTAACTCGCCCAACCAGTGCACCAAAGGAAAGTTGAGGCAGCTCCAACTCGTTGCAGGGTGGCGTTTATCAAGTATCTGAACCCCCTGGATGAGCACTGATAATTGGTCCATACACCGTGTGAATGTAAAAAGATTGGATTATGACTGCTAGTCAACTCGTGAATAGTATTTATATTCAAATAAAAAACAAGAATATAAGAAACACAATCCAATATTCAATGATACATATGTATTATATGAACAGGCACAACTGTTTGTGCCTTCCAGGAACAATTCAATATTCTGATCACAATCGAATCTGAATATCTCGTGAGTATGGGATACCGCATGTCTACCTCCACACTGCTTATGTTGCACCTTTCTTTCTTTCGACAGTTTCCTACTAACATGTACTTAATTAATGTATGACCTTTAAAAATAACACTTAATATTGAAAATGAAATTACAATTTATGAAGATATATAAACAATATACTGTTGGCACATTTTGGTCGGCGCGGACATGTTCCTGCGACTTCCGCCCACCTGGGGACTCTTCGTGGTACTCCCGCCAAATTATGGGAGTTCCATGCTACACCAGTGTGTTATGGGGGCGCCAACTCCAAAGTTCGCGCGTCCCACTTAAAAAAAACTAATTAATTAATTAATCAAGCAATTAATGAATGAATGAATTAAAACATGAATTGATCATTGTTTCCCCGCGCCTCGATGCATGTGGCGGTTCCACCGCCGCCCGGCCAGGTTGGAACCAGCTACCCTCGCCGCCGACACCGATGACGTCACGTCGACATCACCACCGTCACCGCCGCTGCCACCACCACCACGCCGTCGCCGCCCGTATCTCCCCCCGCCTCCGTCCCCCCCTCCGCCGGCTAGCCGGCTGGACGCCCCCCTGCGCCCTGCCCGGGGTCTGAACTCGGGGCGGGCCGCACAGCCCGGCGGTTAGCGGGACAGATCGCTGGTGGAGTGTGGGCCAAAGCGGAAGGGGCTATGGTGGACCTTGAGCGTGAAGCATCCACGGCGGTGAAAGGCATTTTCTTGCTATCTGCATTGAGACCTTCTACTAGACTGCTGTGTAATTTGGAGGAGCTGTGGTGCTGTGAGATTGGTCTGGTTTGGAAAATCCGGCCATGTGTGCCTCGTAACCTTTCAATACATTCTGCAATGTTACATTAATTTGGTTTTTCATGTTGTGTTAGTCAGGTAGCATCGCTTGGTCAGTGTGTGCCTTTCATTTTGTGTTTTCACAGCATTGCAAGAGTTTTTGTGAAATTGTTAAAGATTTTTTTTGTATTCTTTGACAATACTGACAAGCACAATTTAATAAACCTCAAATAACCATCGCGTGACATATTTTCTAGATACAAAATGTAATGTGCATTGAACATATAACCCTTAAGGCATCGTATTAAGGCAGCCCAATTGGTAAGAAACACCGCGTGACTCATTTCCAGATGCAAACCGTAATGTGCATAGCACATCTAAACATTAGGCATCGTATTAAGGCAATCCAATTCGTAAGAAAGAAACATCGCGTGACGCATTTCTAGATGCAAAACCTAATGTACATTTCACATCTAAACATTAGGCATCGTATTAAGGCAATCCAATTCGTAAGAAAGAAACATTGTGTGACTGATTTCTAGATGCAAAACGTAATGTGCATTGCACATCTAAACATTAGGCATCGTATTAAGGCAATCCAATTCGTAAGAAAGAAACATCGCGTGACTGATTTCTAGATGCAAAACGTAATGTGCATTGCACATCTAAACATTAGGCATCGTATTAAGGCAATCCAATTTGTAAGAAAGAAACGTCGCGTGACTCATTTCTAGATGCAAAACGTAATGTGCATTGCACATCTAAACATTAGGCATTGTATTAAGGCAATCCAATTCGTAAGAAAGAACATCGCGTGACTCATTTCTAGATGCAAACCGTAATGTGCATTGCCCATCTGAACATTAGGCATCGTATTAAGGCAATCCAATTTGTACGAAAGAAACGTCGCGTGACTCATTTCTAGATGCAAAACGTAACGTGCATTGCGCATCTAAACATTAGGCATTGTATTAAGGCAATCCAATTCGTAAGAAAGAACATCGCGTGACTGATCTCTAGATGCAAAACCGTAATGTGCATTGCCCATCTGAACATTAGGCATCGTATTAAGGCAATCCAATTTGTACGAAAGAAACGTCGCGTGACTCATTTCTAGATGCAAAACGTAACGTGCATTGCGCATCTAAACATTAGGCATTGTATTAAGGCAATCCAATTCGTAAGAAAGAACCATCGCGTGACTGATCTCTAGATGCAAAACCGTAATGTGCATTGCCCATCTGAACATTAGGCATCGTATTAAGGCAATCCAATTTGTACGAAAGAAACATCGCGTGACGCATTTCTAGATGCAAAACGTAACGTGCATTGCGCATCTAAACATTAGGCATTGTATTAAGGCAATCCAATTCGTAAGAAAGAACATCGCGTGACTGATCTCTAGATGCAAAACCGTAATGTGCATTGCCCATCTGAACATTAGGCATCGTATTAAGGCAATCCAATTTGTACGAAAGAAACGTCGCGTGACTCATTTCTAGATGCAAAACGTAACGTGCATTGCGCATCTAAACATTAGGCATTGTATTAAGGCAATCCAATTCGTAAGAAAGAACCATCGCGTGACTGATTCCTAGATGCAAAACGTAATGTGCATTGCACATCTAAACATTAGGCATTGTATTAAGGCAATCCAATTTGTAAGAAAGAACATCGCGTGACTGATCTCTAGATGCAAAACCGTAACGTGCATTGCGCATCTAAACATCCGGCGCCTCGCCGCCTGAAGTTCTTTTTTCGTCCGTCGCACTTCCGGCCAGCGCGCACCGCGCTCCATCTCCGTCGCGTCGCAGCGCCGCCGGCAGCAGCACTTTCGCTCGAACAGAAGACGAACGACGTAGCGCCGCGACATCTCCCCCCGCCCCCGCGCGCCCCGCTCCTCATACGTCTTCCGCCCGGAGGGGTGGGGAGGGGGGCCGCGGCGCGGGGCGGCGCGCCAAGCGGGGAATGGCTTGTAAGTAATCGGCTGTTAGTTGGAATCACAATGCTACTATTCCAGTCACCTCGAGCGAGCCGCGTTTTTTGGTCGTGGCTGCGTCGGTCGGGAAGAGCTACAGGGCCCGCTAGGGACGCTTGTGGAAGGGATGACAAAGGCCACCGTGACGGAGTGATTGATACAGTAAACCCTCATTAACGCGAATTCCAAGGGACCGAAATTATCGAAGCTCGTGTTATAAAAATTCGTGTTATCCGAGTTTTATAAATATAATTATTACCATTATCCCTTACTGGGACCGAAGTTTTGTTTGTGTAATGCGAAATTCGTGTTAAGCGAGTTCGACCTAACGAGGGTTTACTGTAGTTAGTCATTCCGAGCGCGTCAACGGCTAAGGTCATTAGTCCCGTAAGTGTAGTGTGTGTTTTTTCATCGGGAGGCGGTGGTGATATTCTTCCGCTGAATGACAAGATCCAGCGCCGACCTTCTGTCGGCTTGAGGGGTAGCAAACAGGTATTTCCCACCAGGCACCGTCCTTGCCAGTACAAGTTCTAAGCTCCCGACCGATCTTCCTTACGGTAGTATCGTGCATGTTTGTGTGAGCATAGAACGAGGAAAAGGAAGGATCGCGCGCGGTCCGTGGCCCCTTTGTTGCGGTACGACTGTGGCTTTCGCCTGATGGTGTTTGGAGAAAGCACGGAAAACGACCGGTCAGAGCAGCCGGCCGCTAGAATTCTCCTCCTCCAGACAGCAACTGAACACGACTGAGCTGACAAGCTATTCTTTGTGCTAATTAGCAAAGGTAACTTCATTTTCCCTCCTCTATTTTCTGTTTACTTCATGATAAAATATAATTATGAAAGAAGAGTAATAAATAAAAGTAAATAACAAATCGATTATATTAAATAATTGAGTTTCCCAGTATTTACAAGTTCAGTGAGAAAGGAAACTAAAATTCTGCTTCCCGGCTATGTCTATTCCTTCCAATGCAGAACTGTCCAATCTGAAGTTACGAGGTCTGCTAATCAGCCTGACGTATTGGTGCCGGAGGAAATGGTGAAAAAGTGGTGAAAGTAGTGGTCGTGGAAAAGGCAATCGCGGTAGCGCGGGAAAGGTCACGAACAGTGGCCGAATCTCCAATCCTTCCTCAGTCATCATTGCATCTCGCAGAGGAAGAGAACGGGGACCTTGATGACTGCGAGGAGTACGAAGAACGAAGAGATGGTGAATTGAATTGAATTGCCTTATTTTACGTGACGATACTCAGACCACGAGGCTGGCTCTTCCGACACACATTTCGTTATGCTCCTTTCACTAACTAGGGGAGAAAGAAGGTATTACTCGGACGACGAAATAGGTAATTTGAATTTGGCCCAGAGGCGTCATATAGGTTTGAGGATCTTTTACATGCAGTAAATCTACTAACAGGGGACATCCGGCTTTACTTCCCCTCCGAAGGAAGGGGTACGAAGGATTTTTTCGCCCTTAGAAATCCACGGCTTTGATCGGTTTAAGGTGAGGATTACAATTAGACATAGAGGAGAAGGGATAAGAGAATGGGAAACATCCAGAGGACAAGAATGTAGGGGAGACGAAGTAGAGAAGAAGCGGAAGATAGCTCGATAAGGGGTGGAGAGTGGAAGAAGGTACGTAAGGAAATGTGGGAGGAGTGTAGAGAAGGCGTGAAAGATAGATGAAAGAAGTGGAATGTGGAAGGAAGGAAGGAAGTAATGAAATCAGGGAGGAGAACGGGAAGAGGGGGCTGAAGCGAGTAACAAGACAGTTGCGGGGATCAGTGTTGCGGACACTAGGACACGTTGCAGGAAAAGGAGAGGACGAAGATTGAACGTTAGCAGGGATGAGCACAGAGATGAAGGGTGTGAGGAGGGCGGCCGCGAGGGCGAGAGGGCGTTGCGACGGAAAATGGCAGGCGCTCATGGGGCGGGGGGGGGTCGCTGCCCTAACAAACGGTTCACAGACCGCGCGCAATCGTTCCTTCCTTTTCCTTGTCCTATCCTCACTACTTACTCACTCACACACACATACATACATACACACACACACACACACACACACACACACACACACTAACATGCACTACACTACCGCACGGGAGACCGGTCCCGGCAGGGGCGGTGGCAGCTGACGGGAGGTAACTTGCTAGCCGACGGGAGATCGGCGCCGGATCTGGCCACCCAGCGGGAGATCACGTCACCTCTCGAGAAAAGCATGCACTACACTTACGGGTCTATGACCTTAGCTGTTGACGCGCTCGAAATCACTAACAATCAATCCGTCGCCTCAGACGTCGCGGAGGCGGGGGCAGTGGCGGTGGCGAGGCGTGGGCGACTGCGGTGATGGAGGCGAGTGCAGTGTCGGGGGCGGTGGCGGGAGGGTCGGGGGCGGGGGTGGGGGCGAGAGCGGGGCGGGAGAGCGTTGTGAGGGAAGAGGACATCCGCCCACGTGGCGGGGGGGGGGGCGGTGGAGCGGGCGATTGCCGTGGGGGCGTGGGCGTGGCCCCGCGGAGGCGTCTGGCGAGACGAAACGGGACACGGGACATTAGCGGCTTCATTCCGTGAAAAATCGTCGCTCCGGAGTGCGAGCAGCGCGCCCGCCGACAGCAAGATCCGGTCGCCAGAACCAAGGACGCTACAGAGACAACCTCTTGCTGTGAACACATCGCAAAACACCGAAGGAGTGCTTTCTAACGGGAAGAAAAGGGTTCGAATTCAACAGCAAATACGAGTAGTCATTCATTTTTTTCTGTACTTAGAATCTTATAGGGTTTTCAAGTTTGTGATTTTTACAAGGCTTACTTCACGTTTCTGTCGTTTTTTTCACAAATTTTAATGTTTATAAGAGTTGATTCTTCAAATTACTGTTATGGCATAAAAGTTTTCATTCGAATTTCAAAAGTGAAAACGTAATCTAGGAAATCTTGAATAATCCACAAAATTACTTTGTTTCGCAAAAAACATAAGCAGATTTCTTTATAAAGTTTATTCCACTAGATTTCTTTATAGTCTTGAGTTGAATAATATGTTTCCTAATCCTGAGTTTCAATAATTTAAATTTTCTGTAAATACCATATTGCCACATATCTGTATATAACATAACATAAGCGTATGTTAAAGGGAAAGGGAAGGTTATTGCATCGCAATTATGATCTGCATATCCAGGATATTTTGATTGCCGAGTCTGACGATCAGTATCTTCATTAAGCCCAATATGAGCCTAAGTGCTCCATATTGTAAACAGGATTACCATAAGCGGAAGTGTAAAACTACTCCAAGAATCAACTACAAGATTTCATGTAAATATAATGTATCAATAAATGCAATGTCACTATTCTAAGTAACTATTATAATCTCGTTTTTACGAACTTCATTTACACGCCAAGGTAATATGTCTTTCATGTAATATGTACAACCTTTATTTGTCAATTGCTTCGACGTTCCGTATCTTAAAATGAATTCAAACCTTCCAAATTCTTTTTATTTTCTTGTCTTACGAAGTACTTCGTATGACGAGTAAGTTATGTAATTGTGCGCCGGAAAATAGCGAATTTTCGGCAGAAAACATCTTATTTTCATGTAGTAAATTCAGTACTTGAAAAATTCAAGCTTACAAAATTATTTGTGCTATCACAAGTAAAAGAATTTACTAAGTACCTATTTTTTATTAAATACCAATAACATTTTTTAGTATGCTACTTGTCGAGTTAAGAATCAATAAAAACATGACAAACAATATAAAATACTACAGTTAATGTAAAAGTAACTTATTCCAAGACTTTAAAGAATATTTTTAAAAAGTCATTTCTCACTTTCCCGATTTCAAACTTAGTATTCGTTTTATGGACAGAATCAAAGTTTTCAACTTGCTTTAGATTTCATAGGGAAAGGGTAAAGGAAAGAAAGTTACTTTCTGCAGCAAGTTTTACACTACTTTTTATTTATTTTTCCGTTTTCACCAACAAAATATTGTAGCTGAAGATAAATGAGACTTTGTGAGAGTTTTGTCCACTTTAGTAACGCTCTCCTCGCAAAGTAATGCAATGGAGATCGAGTTTGAAATAAAAATATCGCAACTTCACTTCATCTTTTTATTAGTTTGTTTCTTAAGATGAAAATTTTCTGTAACTAAAAATGACCTTCGTACTTCGAATGCAATGTTCTAAGATAATATCTGTTAACATGTTCAAACTTACCACACGAATTTAACTAGTGGTGCTACAGAATGGCACCTACTTTCCCGTAACAGTTTTCTATTTCCTTAGGTCTGCGCTAGCTATTCGGAATTGCCACATACTCTTCCAGCTGCCATCTGTCGCTGGCAAAGTGCATTTTCTTCACATTTTCGTAATTTTTCGAGTTCCTAATGGTAGAACGGAAATATTAATTTTAGAATACTGAAGAACACTAAAACCCCGTAATGGTAATTTTCTTTGAAACATTTCGAGCCGTTTTTAAGAAAATGGCGTTTAAGCTCTTCTAAAAATGCGTAATTCGAAGCTCTTTTTCACAGAAATGTTTTGAGTTTTCTAAAAACTTCACTTTAAGTCATTTGAAGCACTTTCACAAATAAATTTTACAAATTGCCGGTAATGTGCATATTAAAGATGTGAGAGATCATTCAAAAAAATTACATTTGTGTAATTTTTGAAAAAAAAATCAAACAAAAATACCTCAAAAATAACTTTACATCATATTAAAGAGTTCAATTAGCACTATCCGTTCCAATAGTTTGGAAAAAAAATGGAGCTTTTTATGAGAAAATGTTTCAGCGTTTCTCAAATGCGGAATTTTGAGCTAGTTTTCACAAAAAGCTAATGACTTTTCGAGAAACTTTAGTTTAAATTATTTAAAGCTCATGTATTCATTAATAAAATAATGTCAACAAATCGCTGCTAATGTAAATATTAACGACATGAGAGAAAAGTCAAAAACATTATATTTTTGCAATTTTTGAAAAAAACGAAAGAATAGAGCAATATGGCGTTTACGATAGATCCAACTTTTTTCTTTAAGCTTTTAGTGGTGATAATGCTAAATGTACTCTGAGATGTTTTTGACAAAATCTTGTTTTTGTATTTTTGTAAAATTGCACATATTACACGAAATATTGCGCGAAAACGACTAAATTTTCCAGAACAATGTAAATGTACACGTGTTCCGTAGTTTCTCCGATCATCGCCAGGCGAATGCCGGAGCAGTACCTTCCCTAACAAACGGGCCACGGACCGCGCGCATTCGTTTCTTCCTATACCTTGTTCTATCTGCACCCCGTACACACGCACTTTACTAATGCTCCTAAGAGTATCACTTTACTAATGCTCCTAAGAGTATCACTTTACTAATGCTCCTAAGAGTATCACTTTACTAATGCTCCTAAGAGTATCACTTTACTAATGCTCCTAAGAGTATCACTTTACTAATGCTCCTAAGAGTATCACTTTACTAATGCTCCTAAGAGTATCACTTTACTATTGCTCCTAAGAGTATCACGTTACTAATGCTCCTAAGAGTATCACGTTACTAATGCTCCTAAGAGTATCACTTTACTAATGCTCCTAAGAGTATCACTTTACTAATGCTCCTAAGAGTATCACTTTACTAATGCTACTAAGAGTATCACTTTACTAATGCTACTAAGAGTATCACTTTACTAATGCTACTAAGAGTATCACTTTACTAATGCTACTAAGAGTATCACTTTACTAATGCTACTAAGAGTATCACTTTACTAATGCTACTAAGAGTATCACTTTACTAATGCTACTAAGAGTATCACTTTACTAATGCTACTAAGAGTATCACTTTACTAATGCTACTAAGAGTATCACTTTACTAATGCTACTAAGAGTATCAGTTTACTAATGCTACTAAGAGTATCAGTTTACTAATGCTACTAAGAGTATCAGTTTACTAATGCTACTAAGAGTATCAGTTTACTAATGCTACTAAGAGTCAGTTTTAGTAATGTTTGAAAATTGCAATAACAATGAAGACTGCTATTCTGCTCGTCTGTCAGCACCTTCGACAAAATATAGGAATATGCTACTAATGATTGGAAAATCAACCCCCAGAGCGCAACAAACAGATTTCCGACGAAAAATTAAGACTTTTCCAAATTATATACCAAAATATATTCGCTAAAATGGTCGTTACGACACGTTATGGAGGCTACAAAAAATGCGGGCATCCCGTGTACTTTTCCGGTTTGTAACGAAGTAAAGTGTGCATTCGATTAGAACATTTTTAATTAAATGGAAACCATGGGAACTCAATGCCTGAAGCTTATATCTCTATGTACTTAAACAATTTGCACACAAAAGCAAGCAGTTAAATTAATCATTTCATCAAACACATTTCCAGTCTTTTTTTACTCTTTGTTCTCCCATTCTGGTTGTTACCTCTCATTCGCAGTCTTAATTTCCAACTGATTTGAAGATGTAATTCACTTTGGCAAAAAACAACCAAGCCTCCAAATCGCTTATTTTTACCATAATCACAAATTAATGGACCTCCAAACAAAGTCTAGGTAAGGTATTACCCGTGCAACTTTTCTTGAATGATGGCATGGAAAAATGCGGGTGTTAGTTAATATCAGCCTGTAGAGATTTTAAAGAAATGCCAACCACTGGAAAATTAATGTTACTCCTGCTACTGCCGCGGCCTGTGCACCACTCTGGGTAAGCAATAACAGCCACACCACGGTGATCCAAAGAATGAATGAGAGGATATATTAGCACTTGGTTTCCTATTATACCTTTCTCGCTCCTACTTACGAGTTTACAGATGATATTGTAACACTGCGGGGGGGAAAACTGAATTTTCACACACAAAAACTCTTATTGCTGGGCCCTGGTAGCAAAAAAGTGGATAAATGTTACTATATTTAGTAAATTACTTCCTATAACATGTCATGAAGTGAGAATCCATCTTTTATGGGTCCTAGTGCTCTAGGGGTTTGTACAAGGGCCCCAGCAACGCGCCCGAAGACGGCCATGGCAGCCCTTCCGCGCCCCAACGGCTTCTAGTGAGAGACATTTACTTTTGGGGCGAGTGACCGCTGCTCGAGCCCTCGGTGGGAGGAAAGCATTGCGGCTCTTAAGACGGAAATGCCTTGAATTATGTTGGATAAAACTTGAAATAACGGCTGTAGTTTCTGGAGAAGGGAGGTTTTTTATGTATGCTATAATTTCAGAATAAACTTCCACAAATTTCACGGTCAATCCTTACTATTGCAACTGATTTTGAAAATATTTATAAAATAATTACAAGAACAGAAAATTTAACAATTTATCTTTGTAATAATGATACACACTTCATAGATTTAGTTTAGAAATATCAGATAGTAATACACTTGACCATACTTTTTTAAATGTTTATTTTACTTTTTCTCCGACACCATCTTATGTTCCTTCTTACGAGACCTGTTGTTGCTCCATTTCTCTCTGTGAATAAACATTCGTTCTTACGATTCTGATCAGTGAAGTGAAGGGACAGCTCGGCCGTCGGGGATTACGCCAACTTCCCGGCGCCTCAAGATGGGGCTCAAACGGGGCGCTTGTGAACTTCTATGCCATATCCTCTTTGGGCTTTGCTCGTTTTATATTTTACAGATTTTTATTTGGTCTTCATAAAGTTCTTGATAACGCCCTCCGCCGCATGGCACGGGGGGCGGCGCCCCCGCACCGCCCCCCGCTGACCCCGACGCCCCCACTGCGAGAGGTGGTACAAGGTATCAGCTGATGTCACTGCAGTCCCTCTGACCGGGAGGTCCTAGGTTCCAGTTTCGACGGTAGCGGGATTTTCGACATTAGCTTGTCATCTAGGTCGCATTCAGTCGCTTCTGGAGGAGAATTATAGAGGCTTCCTGCTCTGTTCGGTAATTTTCCGTGATTTCTGCGATACACACACACGCACGCACACACACTAACATGCACTACTCTACCACACACGCCCAGAGATCGGTCGGGAGCTTAGAGCTTGTCCCGGCTGGGGCGGTGCCCCGCTTGTGGGAGATAACTTGTTGAGGGCAAACCCCGCTAGTCGACGGTAGGTCGGCGCCGGATCTCGCCATTCAGCGGGGAAAAGACCACCACCACCACCTCCCGAGGGAAAACACGCACTACACTTACGGGACTAACGACCTCTCTAATTTACGCGCCCAGAATCACGAACAATCAATCAATCAATCAACGGCGTCCCCGCCCGGGGCACCGCGACTGGCGCGCTGCCTAGCGGCGGCCGGCGCGTCGCGTCGCCCCTCGTCCCCCTCCCACTCCCGCAGAGCAACAGCCGTCGCGTGGCGTTGCACGCGGCGCCGGCACCGCACTATCGATCTCTCGCTGATTGCTCGATTGATCGACAGCCCGCCGTTTATTGTGTATCGTAATCTGTTCTCATCTCCGCAGAGCTGCTTTTTTTCTTGTTTTTTGTCGGTGTGTTTTTCGACTGACGCCCCGCTCGTGCAACGTGGGCACACACACACACACACACACACACACACACACACACAGGGGGCGGACAAAGGGGTACATTTGTATAGAAAATGTACAGCCTGCGGTTGTGCCTATTGGATCATTTAAAATAATCACGTGACATCAAACGCCCGCGCTATTTGTCCACTGCGGCCTCGCCCCGTAATTTATTTAAGAGCGCCAGCACAGGGCCACCGCGCCCCGTTTACATGAATTATTATACGGTCGACGTCGCTGCTCCACTATTCTCGCTTTCTGGTCCGCGCCTCCATTTATGATTCGATGAATGCGCTTTAATTGGGAAAGGAGCCGTCCTCATTTGCGCGATGTCATTATCGCGACGCGCTGGGAGTCGACGAACTTTCAAATGTTTGCTCAACATCCGAGAAATTGCACCGACTGTACAATCTTTAACCGTTAACTGGCGACGTGTCTTCAAATTTCTCTTACCGGTGACGTGAGTTCTGTGAGACCCCAAAAGTTTTAGGCAGATTATTTGCGGTGGTCCATTTCTTGTTGACTTTACAATTCTTTTTTCACGTCAGCAATACCATAATAAAGAAGAAAATAAAAGGATTCGTTGTTAATATGTAAAATGAAAATAATACAATTATTAATTACTCGCCGAGTAAAGTTCTGGCTATAATTGGTTCCATACTGTTACTTCACTATTAGTTATCTTACGAACTCGTAGAATGGTTTGAAATATTATTCACTACAATAAAAAACCTTCATTTAAATATGATACTGCATTGTCGCACGAAACTTATCTATTAATAAAATATTTGCAACGCTCATTCACTGTGGGAAGAGAAGTCCTACAACTGGTGATTTGAAGTCTGGTAGACCGCTCCGAAACTTCAACTGGCTCTCTAAGGCGAACGGCTGTCACTGTCCCGCATGTGAGTGTAGTTTACAAAGTGATATGAAGGTATTGTAAAGAAAAACTAATGGCGACCTGCCAGGAGAGCGCGTTTATTTTTCTCAGCGGCGTCAGAGACCGCACGTCACCAGATAGGGTGAAAATAATATGAAGTAATTGTGTTTTTCTGACACATTAGTTAACGTGTCAAAATAATTGCCGTCATTAAAAATAGTATCTCCAGCAGACCTTTATAAACTTAACAGAAGATATGCACGTTTGCTCTAAAATATTATCCCGGTTATTACATTGAAGTTCTTTTCAGCATTGGAAGAAATCCTAGAGAAAAAAACACATTTTTCATACTTAACTGGGGCAAAATAATACATTTGTACAGAAGCAAATCCGTCAGCCAAAATTGTCACTATTTGAGTATGGCTATTGCTTGCAAAAACCATTGGTTACTCTGAAACAGCTATGTTAGACATTTCGATAGAGAACTGGATCAATTTTATATAAGAAGTCAAATAAGAGTTATATTTTTTTAAAGTAAATTACGGTATAATACACTGATTGACATTAGTATAAAATACACGTATGCAACTAGAATTCTGAGGCCTATAAGTAAGTGGTGTAATTAACTTCGTATTCGATATGAGGTAGAGAATACAAGTGTCAAATACATTATAAAATGAAGTAAAGCAGTGGTACATTACTTATGTAAGTAGGACAAGAAACATAAATATGAAAATGTTATGAATGCTGTGTTATGTCAGAGATATAAAACTAAATTAACTTGTTTTATGTAGTGACGTACTTCGAGTGTTAATCACACTTTTTATTGGACATTTTATTTTGCATTACACTAGCAAGTAACCCTGTGTGCAAATGCTAATAGTAGTCCTCGTCGACAATATTTTACATATATTTTCTTTAATGTCTCTAGCATTTAAAAATCAAAATCTGCTCCCTCGAAAGCCCTCGCTGAAACGCCATGATTCCCACCAAGTGTTGCCAACGCGGACGGCAAGAGAATGTGAATACGATATTAAACTCGCAGCTAATGAGGATGAACTTCATCGAGTTACTCCTCCAGACTCCACCATTCTCCGAGTCGAGGTAATGAATCTAATTGTGGAACCGTGCCAGACTGACGTTTGCGTCATGCATTTCAAAGCCGAATGAAACGTCCCATTGTAATCGTACATTATACAAATATGTTTTGTGCATTGGACACAAAACAAATCAGTAATAGGACCGCTGGAGTGTAATAATGAAGATCCTCCAAAATTGATGGAAATATGTTTGTGAAGAAACGGCTGAGACTAGACCGTAATGATATAATGAGGCTTTGAGGTTGGAGACCTTTCCTCTTTAATGTATCGTGCTATGACGTTAATTAAATATTAATAACGATGTCATTACGGTATTACAAGCATCGGGAAAATCCTGATTGTCCTTTACAGTGGAACAACTGATCTTCTCTCAAAAGTTTTAGTCTTACACTAATCCTCTTTTGAGAAGAAAATAATGAGCACTGAATTTAATGCTCTAACTTTAAAATCTTACTATCGGCGTAGAAAATTACAGGGTAAAGTCAATCGTCTCTTAAAATGCTCATAATATTGTGCTTGAGTCAACATTAAGCAAAATGCTGCTGTATTGTGAAATATACATGATAAATATGTTTTAATACTATATTAATTTTTTTATTTGACAATGCATTTCTATATATTAATGCGTGTTTACTGTGGAGGCAATATTGAAACAATTGGCATTAGTGTATTGAGAGATAACTCAAACACCAATATTATTGAAAACAAATAGGAGCTTTCTTCATGTTGATTAAAAGTAATTTTCTTGTACTTAACCAGAAATTGAAAATGTCTATGTGATTTAGTTATTTTAAAAAGAGCTATTTAAGAGCCTATAAATAATTCTGTTGCAATTCTCACGAGTATTATCATCACTATTTAGTGACTTGGTTTCAACAAAACAGTATAATTTCACAAACAGCTCGATAGCATAATTGGCATAAATATATTCGTTAGAGCAATTTATAATGAGCGGAATAACTTCAGAATGGATGGGAATTCACCCTTTAATCGGCTACATCGACTCTATGGTCCGATTAAAATACTTTGGTGATTGACAATTGTGCTTCTGAAGCTGTAGCTTCATACAATATGAGGGTATGATTTGATTACTTAAGTATTTATATCAAGTGTTTACTTTCATGTCCCGAGAGCACGTGCTCAGTGATACACAAACTGTCAACGTCGCTCCCTTCCATTCGCAACTGTCAATCACCAACTTATTTTAATCGGACCATAGCAATCAGGAATGAAACAACTTGCTAATACGTTTCCCTTACGATGTCTCCGTCTATTGAAGAAATAAAATTCGCAAATTAGTGCAAAAGGTGCAAATGTGATTTGACCAGAAGTGTGGTAACATATATGTAACACACGTCAAGGTGTTGAAGTATCTACATTATTTAGAGTTTTATATTTGCAAACTGATTAAACATTGCTTTTTCATAAATAGTTGTTTTCAATTTAAATAATTTTCATTATGAGCAAATCATTAAAGGAACTACAAGGAAAACAAGTATTAATTTTTTAAATTGATAGGAAAATGAACGCGTATTACTTCAAAAGTCACGAACGAAATATCAATACGTCGTCATCATCATCATCATCATCATGGACAGCAAGGATTAGACCGTTCGATCTGTTCCATCTCATTGCTCACGCCATCTCTTTAAGGGTCTTCCTACACTTCTTTTTCCTTTTATCAAGACGTCCATTTAGTAAATAAATAGAACCTAAATACGTAAAATATGCATACATAAGAAACAAATATGCATTTAAAAAGAAATGAAACATTACAACATTCTGTATGTTTCCATAATTCAATCAAAACGTGGTAAATGAAAAATCTCTCGCAGAAATCTCGACCCGCCAACACAGAACATGCACTTGCAACGAGCTCTTCGCCTATAGATTTGGCAACGCCGCGCCGCGCCGGGCGCGAAGGCGACACCGCTTTGTACGCGGGCGAACAATAAAGATCTCCACAGTGACTTCTCTATGAAAGATTGAAGACCGACCGAAGTCGACGGGGGAGGGGGAGGGGGGGGCGGAGGGACAGACCGCTCGAGCGGGATCGGAGGGCGAAAAGGGCCTTCTGAAGTTCTCGACGATTTTGAAAATGGAATTCTTTTGTGTCGATTGGATTAAAAGAAGAGAAATGTCGACTCAAGAAGATTCTTTGTGAGAGGGGCTCGGCCGCTTTGACTGGCGCCGGGAGGGAGGGAGGGGGGGAAGGGGAGGAGGGGTAGGGGAGGAGGGGTGGGGGAGGCTGGGAGGGGCTCGGGTGACGATGGAGCTGCACCGGGCGTACGCCGCGCAGGAAGCAGCTCTTCAAAATAGGCTGGAAGGTGCGCTTTGTGGCATCGAAGAGATTTTTTTCTACTCCCATTGTTTACTCCTGTCATTTTATGTCTGCAATCCGTTGCATAATGATACTCATTATGATAATGATTCTTGACCAATCACAGAAGTTTACAAACCAAGTATTGACACTTTATCACAGGGAATCGTTCTAGTAAATGTTTCGGTCAATTGTGTGTATTAAAATTGCATTTAATACTTTATTAAGCTTAGCGGTTTTTATTTATTTTGATATTACAATTTTTTTACGTTGAATATTATTTAAAAGAAATTGGATAGCAATTTCACTTTTATTCTCTCTGTCTAGTTATTGGAGGGAACATCTGACTGTCGTTAAGATCAGAACGCAAGTCTCTTTGTGTTACTTGTTGCTGCCGTGTGGTTGTCCTTAAAAACCGGCCATTTCTTTACTTTAAAAAGCTTTATTTTTATAATTCATGGAAAAAACTGGTCTCAATGAGTTGTCTCGTTGTTAATGGAAATATATTCCGTTAATAAGTTAATACTTGACGGTTTTAAAATATAAACTTTTACATTGAATGGTTTCGTGACAGTTAACATGCAGGATTCAGCCAAGGCCACGCCGCATCCAGCCCCCGACCCAAACCTGCAGGAACTAGCTTGGCATCGCAGTACAAAAGTTATTTTTTTAAACTTAACATAAGTTGTAGAAAAGTACTAATGAAATTCAATGAAAATGGGTATTAATACACTCGTGTGAAGGTTACGATACGAGCGAGGAAGGAACTATTGCTATCAATTTGCAAAAATACATGTTATTGGCTTTTCATTAAGTAGAAAGCATCACATCTTTAAACATTAATTTTCACTTCTATTTAGACATTTTACCGCCGAGTTGTTCAGTTTCTGATAATCAAACAGAGACCTCGCTGCAAGTGTCACTTTTATGTTGGTTTCATACTGTTGTAGCACCACTGTTCCGGCTTCTGCACCAACTGTGCGTGACGATCTGCCACTATAGTGCGATTTTTCTAACTCTGCCTCTCAAGCTCTTTATTAATCTAGGAATTTTACCATTACTTTGTCTCTTGATTTACGAATCAGTAGTTTTTGTCAAAAATGACTTAAGGGCGGGAATATATTCTCAGCAAACGCCGATGTCTATAATTATAACACACGACGTAGTAATCATATTCACCAGGTGGCAGTATCAACAGCTCACTACAAAAAATTCACATACAATTCATGTATATTACTCTACAACACTTTGCCAGAAGACATTAAACGATTAAATTCAATAGAAAAGTTTAAGTCCCAGGTAAAATCTTTTCTGCTGCATAACTGCATCAAAAAGGAAAGTAGCATTCATTTTAACAATGATAGTTAATGTAATTATTTATCATTTGGACTGTATAATTCTAAAGAACCTGTAACAAGTATTGTATCACAGTTTCTGGGTTGATGGCCCCCATCTCGATCAGATTTTTCGTCCAGTTTCCCTGATCCTTGAGCAAATGCTGAGATGGTCCCCTTGTTTTGCTTCTAGACATAAATGTAACTTCATTATTTGTGCACGTCTTCTGAATTTCAGTGGGAAATATAGTTATTCAAATTATCGTTTTTCGTATTATCGCGGCAAAAAGTATTATTCTTTCATGAAGAACATGAGGGTTCAGGGCAGGAATTTATAGCTAATTTACCTTTGAAAATATATTTTATTATATAGGAGCGAATATTATGTCAACAAAACTCGAAAAAAAACATCCCTTTTCTATATTCAAAATTCGACTAGAATATGGTTTAGGATAGAGACCACAGAATTATGAAAACGTGCAAAGAATTCACTTCTCCCATAGCTCGTCACACGCAGTTTTTAACTGTTTTTGACGTAAATAAATAAATTAAAAAATAAATAAATAAAACAAGCCCCTATAGCCACGTTGGAATATTACACGGCATTTCGCGTCTTTCTCGGCCGTGCCGCTAGACGTCGCATGATCGCAAACACTGCTTGATAGGTCACAATCATGCGATATCTAGCGGCAAGACTCCAAAAGACGCGAAATACCGTGCCATATTCCATCGTGAAGACGGGCCCTGAGAGACAAAGTTACAGAAATTGTAATACATGCATAATTGTTCGGCTTTGAAAGGAGTTAGTGTGTTGTCTCTCCAATAATGTAGCAAACTTCAAAAATCAATTAAACTACATTACCAACCAATTTTGTAGCGTAGGCAGAAATTTTTATACCACCCCACACTGACTGAAAACAGTACTGAAAATATCCACTTCACAATCAGAAGGGTGTTAAGTATGAAAATCAATCGTTTGGAGGCACCATAGTTTCATTGACTAGTGAATGCGATAATCACAATATCTGACCTTATCAAAAGGCAAATATGCGAGCATGTGAGTCCTTCATAGAGGTCTTCGCTATTCAAAGCCCTCTCACCCGATGGCGCCACCAGGCAGTCACTTCTGATAACAATTGAAGGCATTACGCAGTTTCATATTGGTTTTGGGTGCATTCGCGGCTCCCAACGCAACCTGTTGCGGTGAGCATAAAGGAAACGCGTTGGGTCTCGACTTGAATTGAATTGATGCCTTATTTTGCGCGGCGAGACTCAGGCCATGAAGCCTGCTCTTTCGTCTGACATCGCAAATTCTGCTACGCTCCTTTTACCAACTAGCTGAGAAAGAAGATATTACTTGGGCGAAATAGGCGATTTGAATTTGGCTCAGAGGATTTATTTGTACTTCAGATCTTTTACATGCAGTAGATCTATTAACATAGGACAGCCAGCGTTACTTCCCCTTCGAAGGATTTTTTTGCCCTTTAAAAACTACGGCTTCGATCGGGTTTGAACCCGACCCGCGAACTTGGGCATAACAGTCCGATACGCTAGCCGTTAAGGCCCATTCACAATGCAGACGTGAACATAAGCGTAACGCGCAGACAAACTTAAACATAAGTGATAGACTGAAGCATTCACAATGTCCAACATCAGCGTAAGCAAAGATTTTCTATTTTCTGTGGGCCATTGTAGTTACTATTGGTTGGATGTTGGATGTGAGACCGCCTCAAATATTCTGATAATTTTCGCCACATAACGCAACAGCAGCGACCTCCCAACTGCAGCGCGCGCCATAAACAAAATCACCGCCGTTCGCTCACTCCACGCAGCAGTCCCCGGAGCGCCCGCGCTCAGCCCGCAGGCGAGCGGTCTCGCGGGCGAAAAAAAAGAAGGCGGCGACGCCGCGAGTATTTTTTGCCTAATTAAAACAAACCACGCGGCCACTGCGAGGGGCGGAGCGCGATAACCGTATTTCGTAGTCAACTTGAGCTTCGAGTCGGGGATCCGACCTAATTACTATCGTAGCCGCGGCCTATGTAATTTCAATTTGGTCAACCATTTTCCGTTCGCGTAGACTCGCCCTAATTCCTGTTTAACTTCGCGCCTTTCCCCCGCGTCCGCTTCTCTTAGGTGGCCTTAATATTATTAGTATTTCTAATTAAACACGTGTTTTGTGCGAGCGGCACCCGAGGGCAGTTGGCCCCACCCCCGGAGGGCGCTGTTTTTAATTACGGAGTGCGGCAATGTTATCTACACCATCCACGCCCTGAGCACGCCACGCCGGCCTTTTTTCCATTTCTCCTCCCTGTACCTGCGTTATAAATGATATTATAATGGCTTAAGCCTAATTTAAATCGTGATTTATGGAGAATCATGGGGCCTGAAAGATAATTATTTAACAGCTAGACGATTAATAAGATAACTTTGCGTCTGTGTGTGCGTGAGGGGGTGTGATTTATGTGGGATGGTAGGACGTGGTTGATGAGTCATTATTTTCGTAGCGTTGCTCGCGTGAGAGATGTGATTCTGTTGCTTTACACACAGACAGGGGAGTCGGGTTGAATTTGGAAGATATTAAAGATTAAAGATGCACAATAAATTAGGAATGAAACTAGCGTATGTATGTTATGAAATGTATCGTAACTGCGAATGTAGCAACTGTGTTAGCATTTAATATAGTCCAAATGCATTTAAATTAATTTATTTAAAAGCTGCGGTCAGGTCGTAATCACAGTGTTAGCGTTCGTGGTTTACAAATGCTGGTACTGGCTCTTTTTACTTGGGGAAAGAGATGTGAATGACATGCGACTATTTTGAAATGTTTTTCGTGCCCTTCTACTTTCAATCCAGATCTCTTATGACTTCATTCTGTTGTAAAATACTTCTTCTCGGACCAATTTTCTCATTACTCTTTCTAAATAGTTCTTTTTATTTACAAAAAAATTTAGTGTCGAGCTTGGTGTTTGTAAAACGATACATAGATAGCACTTGCAAAAATGATTAAAATAGTTATAAAGATTCCTGACAATGAAAATTAAATGCTCCTTGTCGTTGATCTATTCTGATGAGAGGAAAGGATGTTAATATGCATTGGTGATGCAATTGGATATAAGAGAATATATTTAACAATGTAAAGTAGCTGTGTCGAAAAATTAATTTTACCAAAGAGGTTTTCTCATTTTTATTCTCCTTACAAGAATAACAAACAAGTCATTGACTTTGAAAATGTATAAACGGAAGTGCACAATAGTACATTATGAAACTATGATGTAATTATTGGTATTAATACACGAGTGTAATATTACGATACAAGCGAGGAACGAGCGAGTGTTGTCAACTTCACACGAGTGTATTAATATCCATTACATCGAGTTTCATACGGTAGTTTTTCTACGACTTATGGTAACTTTTGTAAGTTAAACTTCCCCTCTGAATCGTTTCGTGCTAGTCGACATGCAATATTCAGCCAAAGCCACTTAGCGGACACCTCTCTACCCTACCCCCTGGCAAGTGGCTTTGTTATACCAGACCTCCTGCGAAGGAGAACAAAAGTTGCAGCAATAATATTCCGACGTCACCATTTTTGCATTTTCTCTTATTTCTGGAAATGTCGACACCATCAGAAAGAACCACCATTCACTAGACATTTTAAACTAAAGAACTGGTCGGTTTTTGAGGACAACAAGATATAAAACAAAACGACTTGCGTTCAGATCTTAACGTCACTAATTTGACTAGCACAGTGGTAGTTATTGGAGAGAACGAATAAGATCAAAGTGAAGTTAAGATTCACTTTATTTTAAATACTATTTCACGTTAAAAATTACTACTAATAAAATAAATTAAAACTGAGAAGCAGAATATAACAATTAAATACAATTCTAATGTATACAATCGAAAGAAACATTTACAATAAAGATTCTCAATGATCAATGAAGAGTCAATGCTTGGTTTGTAAGCTTCTCTGCGATCGGTCAAGAATCTGTATCATATGATGACCATGATTATGGAACGGGTTGCAGCTATCAAATGACATAATTATACAATGGGAGTAGAAAAATAATATTAATCGCATATACCCGACATTCATTCCATATTTCCAGCGATAGAACAAATAGCATCCCACACACTCGTTTCTTGGCCTGTAGGAACCCGGCCTTCCTTTCCGGAAATTGATGTTGCGTCTAGTCGTTTTCGACGGTGAGGAAACGTATAAGTAAATAGAGACGAGCGCCATCCATCAGCGAAGAGACACGCGGCGCGTTGATTAAAGAGGAGCAAGGGCCCGTCCGTTTCGCTCGCGCGCGCAGCGCGGCGCGGCG
>JAHLJT010009355.1:136857-154840 GCA_031308135.1 Acheta domesticus | reverse complement strand
TAAAAACATTGCATTTCGTTTTAACCCTACTAGGAATTGGTATTCATCTACTGTTAGAACACCTATAATAATTGATATGTCGATGATTGACAACAATGCAAACTTCAACTCCGTTACAAAAACTAATTAATTAGAAGTTGTACGCTCGTAACAAAATATTTTATTTCCATTACACAGGATAACAGCTGTGAAAATACCCGTTGGAAAAGTCAGCTGCGAGCCCGCAGACCTACGACACATTTGTAATGCACGTGAGATCGCTTTTATCTGGATGGGAAACGCGGCTCGCGCGCATATTGTGGCTCTCACGGACTCGAAATTTGATGTCGCGCTTCATCCTCGCGATGCTTTGTTCGAAAGCTTATTTTTAACTGTCACAATATTGGTCCGTTACATGTTAAGTCAAATTCAGATTTTTTTAAAAGAATCGTTAATTTTTAGTCAACATGGCTCAACGTACATAATTAATTTTCAAAATATTAAATATCAGTACGTTTATATTAGGCACAAGCGACAGAAACGCGGTGTGGCTGCTGGATTTATGAATCAGAATCGTCTATTAGGTAGAAGGCGCATGTGGTGTGTCCGGATTTAAATACAAGTGCATCACACTAAGCCCACTAACACTACCACTGTTCTTCATTTTCACACGGAGGCAGATTCCTTCACAAAGAGCACAATGAGGGACAATAGAGAAAATATTTGATAGCTGATAGGCCTTTGCGTGATAGTTTTTACTAGGAAAACCCGGCAGCCGTTGCTCTGCCCTTCATGTCCTTCTTTCCCCTCCCAGCTCCCTTTCTCACTCTCTCTCCCTCCCTCCCTCACCCTGTCCCTGTCTCTGAATGTCTCTGTCTCTGCCGCGCTCTCATCCCTCTCATTCGCATTTACTTGCAAATTGTGCACGTCTCTGAGCAGGTGAGGTAATATCGGGAAGCGCCGTACCAGCAAAAATGCAATCGAATGTTCGAGAACAAATCATTCTGTAAATTACGGTGTAAATAACGGCCATTGGCCTCAAAATTTTAGTTTTTAAGGACCTAGAACGTCTCGTTTAGGAGTTATTGAACGATACATATTCAAAATGCTGCCGACTGCGTTGCGAGTTGCATTTGACGTGAACATTTTAGTTTTGTTCTACAGCGCCATGTTGGAGTTACAACAGAATTAATAGCACAGAACCCTTCTGGTGAAAACACACTTAGAAGTGCCAACGTTCATGGAGATCGGTCACACAGTGTCGGAGTTTACCTCTTGTATATAGCACCATTTATATCGAGAACTTCGTAAATGCGATTATGAATAATATTTCTTATATGTCTGTGTATTTTCAAATCATTGAAAGTAATAAATATTAATATTTAGTTATCGAAAGCACAGTTACAAAATATTTGTTTTCTTATTTCAAAGAGTTCCTTCTTTGTTAGTCTCTCTGTCCTCTGCCTCTCTCTCTCTCTCTCTCTCTCTCTCTCACGCTTTCTTACTGGGAGACATGGCTCAGGGGATTCAACTTTTTGTCACTGCAATCCCTCTAACCGGCAGGTTCTAAGTTTGAGTCCCGACGGCGGCAGGATTTTCGACACTAGCTTGTCAGCTAGGTGGAACTCAGTCGCTGTCTGAAGGAGAATCCTAGCGACCGGCTGGTCTGATCGGTAGTTTTCAGTGGTTTCTCCGATCAACACCAGGCGAATGCCGGAGCAGTACTCTAAGAAACGGACCATAAGCTGCGCGTGATCTTTCCTTCATATTCCTAGTCCTATCCTCACCCAGGAGACCCAAAGCCAGCTTAGAACGTGACTTGGCAGGAGCGGTGCCCCACTGGTGGAAGATACCTGATTAGGGAAATCCCGTTAGTCGACGGTAGGTCGTCGCCGAATCTCGCCATCCAGCGGGAAGATTACAGCCACCTCCCGATGGAAAAAATGCACTACACTTACGGGACTATTGCCCTCCATAGTTGACGTGCCCCGAATCACTAACAATCAGTCTCTTTCTCTCTGTCTCTTAACTGGAATTCAGAAAAATTTCGAACATTCAATAGATAGGATATGGAGTTCGGAGCGCATTCATCCCAGACCTCAACATTGCGCATCATTACCGGAAGTCGCCTCCTTTCGCTGCTCGGCGGGTGCTTCGCTTCGCGTTTGTGGAAAGTTAATTACCGGTCGCAAAAAGGCGAAGCAAACTGCGTCCACAAGTTGCATTATTATGCAAATGTTGACACAGAGGCGAGTTAATTACACTCGGTGTTTGGGTAATTAGCCTTCAACCTCCTCCGCACCCAAACTATTTCTACCTGGAAGGCAAATGCCTGCGGACGCGAAAGTACAACGGTGCAGTGAAGTGAGGGATAGTTTTGTGAATGTGGTGCATTGATGTATGTTGCCCTCAGGTACGCTTTTGTAAGATTTTTCAAAACTTATTTCCTTTTTCTCTCTACGGAGTAGAGCGAAAGTTATGTAATGCTGTTGCGAAAAAACGGCGAATTTTCGGCAGACAAATTCTTATTACAGGTCCCTGGTAACGAAAAAGTAGATAAATCCAGTTTGCTAAATTTACGGAAAAAATCCTCTGCCACGCTGTGAATCCATGTTTTGTGGGTCGTTGATATCGAAACATCGAATGCCGACAAAACTTCTGTTCGTCAATCTGTCCGTCCGTCCGTCCGAGAAAAATGCTAGAGGTTAAACCGTTCAGCCGATTTTCTTCAAAACTGATACTCCCTATCGATGAGATTGATGTCGCGGTCCCTTGTATATGAAACCGATATTTTAATTTTGGGGTACTTTACATGAAGCGCTTGGAACATTTACCAAATTTTCAAAAAATGGCTCCATAATTTTTGATTAATTTTGATATATGGATAGTCTGAAGGTCGTTTAAGAGAACGGTACAGGTCTCATGTTGGTTGAAAACTTTGATTTTTCAAAAATTGCTAAGGTTCAAAATTTTTTCAGTGTGTTCCTGTAACTAAAATATTGAAGTTTGAGATTTTTCAAAATGAAATCTAATCCTTGAGGATATATTTTGAATATTTGGTGTCATGTACAATTTTTTCAAAAGTTTGAGTACTTTTCGCGTAATTTTGCGTGAAAATAGGTCGAGAATGCACGTGCTGTTTTACCACCACTAGTTTATTAGGAGATGAAAAATTGCATATTAGAAACGAATTAATAGTTCACTCATTATTGAAGTGTATGACGTTTTAATGAGTGGTTTTTGTAATATTTTGTTTGTGCTTTTTAACTTTCGATATGACATTTTGGCACTTCTTCAGTTCACACCACCAGCTCACTTTGTGCTTATGAACCTAACGATTCAAATATTTTTCTTTATTTTTTATAAAGTTTATTCCTCTATGTTTGTTTATGTTTTGTTTGAGGCTTAAATTTCTGAGTGCATCTCAAATATCTTATGTGCAATATTAATCCCAAAATTTGCATGATTTGTTTTATGTAGATGTAAAAATATAATACAAAACTTTTGAAAATTCTTTTGTAACATTTCAATGAATTGTGTTCATAAAAGAAAACTTCGCATTTGGATAAAGCACTTCGCAAATGCCATTATGATACTATTTCATGTATTTCAGTATATTTTCAAACCAATGAAAGCACAAGATATTTAGTTATCGTAATCGTAGTTGCAACTCCTTCTTTCTCAATCTGTCTGTCTTTCTCTGTCTGTGTCTCCCTCCCTCTCTCTCTCAGCCGGAATTCAGAAAAAAAATCGAACATTCAATGGAGACGTAGAGATATTAATAGAGACGGGATGGGTTAGTTGAATTAGATAAATGTATGGTTTTATTCTTGAATACTGTCTGTTATTTGTTCATATGATAAATTAGTCCCTATTCTTAGACAGTAATAAATTGTAATGAATTATATAATCATTATTGAATTAAATAATAAATTATATACTAATTTTTCATAAACAATCAATTTAATAATGATTATATAATTCATTACAATCTATTAGTCTTAAAAAGGGGACTATTTTCCCATACGAATAGATAAATGTTATCCCTTGTTGAGTGTAGAAGGTGGCAATGAAGCCCAAATCCGCTGTCATTCATGGGCACGCTGGCGCACGAAGCGACGTGAGCGTAATAAGCAAAGTTGGCTTTGTTTGTTAACCTGCCCTCGGGCTTATGCGCACTGGAGCGAGCGACGCAGATATTTTGCTCACGGATGTGTTTTGTGTGCGCCTCACTGAACTGTATTACTAGTAAATACTCATTTACCAATGTGTATGTTGCTATGGCTGGGCATTAATCCGCTTTTGGCAGTTTATGAGTGATGTGCAAAGAGTGCGCAATATTGTCATATTTAAAGACATCGGAATTTTTTAGGGGCGCAGTATAAGGTTGTGAATCAAATCATTTATCGTAAAATACTTTTGGTTCTTTGTACTGTTGTTTCTTAAGTTTAGCAGAGAGTAATGATTTTAAATAATCTTTCTTACACGTCAGTTTTACGAGGAAAATGTATTATTTCGGGGACATAATGTGCAGTATTACTGCTTTGCGAATACTTTTTCATACGATAAATCCACTTTAAAATGTTTTGCTTCTTTTCCACTAAGTTGGGATTTTATTTCTTAAAAGGACGTGGACATTCGGAACAAAACGTAACTTTTTGAGAATTCCTGCTTGATGAATATTGTTTTAGTCGAGATTGCGTAGGTATTGTACACTCCTCTATTGTCACTAAGGAATCGTATTCATGTTTGTGTAAATAATTAATAATCAATAGTAATTCGCTTCGATATCAAAATTGCCGAGATACAATGCACAATATTTTTGTTTAAAAATGTGTGCACAATTTTATATATTAATAAGAGGTTGCAAAGACGATATTATAAACAATTTGAATACTTTATACTAATGAAATCAAACATACGCGCATAGAATATTTTAGAAAAATCAGGAAACACAAAACTAAACAAGATACATCCTTTTCTCTATCATTATTACAAGAGTTCATTGAATAAACATTACTATTCTTCAATAAGGAAATAATATATGGTTTATACATTTGAAAAATTGTGTGCATGAAGTCTCCCATTTAATCTAGCAAGTTGTCTATTTTGATTATTCTTATATCGTTTCAGCTGTTGTCGATTTTATACTGTTGAATGAATTAATTTAAAGTCAAATTTTGATCTAACGAGTATATCAGCGACTGTGTGATATAAAAAATTGATTCAAATTGAAATTGAATTCCAGTGAAATTAATTCGTTTCAAATATCAAGACATTTCATGATCTATTACAGACGTTTATTCGGTTCGTTAAATATTGGAAATGTAAAGAGATTCGACTGCATGAGAGTACAATGGTTTCCATGAGAAAGGCAGTGAATTTAATTTCTTCTGTGAATTTGTGGCTTGCTCTGGCGTGATGCATTCACGGCAGGAAAATTGAAACCACGGGAGACCCATTAAAAATATATATGGTGCGCAATTTGCTCCTCCCAAACGTGCCGTATCAAGAAACAACAACAACAACAAAAAATGCCTCAGAACGGGAAACCGTCAGATTAAAAATACTCAGGTCCTCAATACGCAGGTCCAATACGGCATGTGGCTGGCGCGCAAAATATATTTGCAAATTCGGAGCGGGCGATGCACACGGTACCTGTCGGCGGACGCGGAAAACATTTGCGACGCGCATTAAACATACGTCAGCCCAACATCACGACGCACATCACACATCACGGAGGGCGAGGGCAGGGGCGAGGGCAGGGGCGAGGGCAGGGGCGAGGCAGGGGGCGAGGGCAGGGGCGAAGGGCAGGGGCGAGGGCAGGGGCGAGGGCAGGGGCGAGGGCAGGGGCGAGGGCAGGGGGCGAGGGCAGGGGCGAGGGCAGGGGCGAGGGCAGGGGCGAGGGGCAGGGGCGAGGGCAGGGGCGAGGGCAGGGGCGAGGGCAGGGGCGAGGGCAGAGGGCGAGGGCAGGGGCGAGGGCAGGGGCGAGGGCAGGGGCGAGGGCAGGGGCGAGGAAGGGGCGAGGGCAGGGGCGAGGAAGGGGGCGAGGGCGGGGGCGAGGGCAGGGGCGAGGGCAGGGGCGAGGGCGGGGGCGAGGGCAGGGGCGAGGGCAGGGGCGAGGGCAGGGGCGAGGGCAGGGGCGAGGGCAGGGGCGAGGGCGGGGGCGAGGGCGGGGGCGAGGGCAGGGGCGAGGGCAGGGGCGAGGGCAGGGGCGAGGGCAGGGGCGAGGAAGGGGCGAGGGCAGGGCGAGGGCAGGGGCGAGGGCGGGGGCGAGGACGGGGGCGAGGGCGGGGGCGAGGGCGGGGGCGAGGGCGGGGGCGAGGGCAGGGGCGAGGGCAGGGGCGAGGGCAGGGGCGAGGGCAGGGGCGACGGCAGGGGCGAGGGCAGGGGCGAGGGCAGGGGCGAGGGCAGGGGCGAGGGCAGGGGCGAGGGCAGGGGCGAGGGCAGGGGGCGAGGGCAGGGGCGAGGGCAGGGGCGAGGGCAGGGGCGAGGGCAGGGGCGAGGGCAGGGGCGAGGGCAGGGGCGAAGGCAGGGGCGAGGACAGGGGCGACGGCAGGGGCGAGGGCGGGGGCGAGGGCAGGGGCGAGGGCAGGGGCGAGGGCAGGGGCGAGGGCAGGGGCGAGGACAGGGGCGACGGCAGGGGCGAGGGCAGGGGCGAGGGCAGGGGCGAGGGCAGGGGCGAGGGCGCGAAGGTTGGCAGAGGCAGGGGCGTGGTGGAAGCCGAGATGCAGCGGGGGCAGGCGCGGGGCCGAGGGGTGTGATGGTGGAGTGCGTGGAGACGGGGGTGAAGAGACGTGGGGCGGAGCGAGGCAGGGATGGGGTGGGAAAGGGAGGGATGAAGGGGATGGGAAGTGGTGGAGAGGGAGAAAGGAGGGGGCGGCGCGGGCGGCTGGGAGCGGGGGCGAGGGCTTGGAGATGGGCGGGGGCGGCGGGAGGGAGCTTGAGAGGGCGGATGCGGGGCGGGGACGAGGTGGAAGTGGGCGAGGGCTTGGCGGTGGCGGGGTGGAGCGAGGGCAAACGCGTGACGGGGAGGGGGCGGGGCGGATGCGGTGGCGGGGGCGGACGCGTGGGCGGGGGCCCGTGGTGGGGACGGGGGAGTAGGCGAGGCGGGCGGAGGGAGTCGAAGCGCCCGCTGGCGCGCAACGCCAGAGCGCTGGCCATTAATATCGCCAGCTTTCCGCCTTTTAGCCACGTGACGCGGGATTCCCGAGTGGCGCTCCCTGCCCAGTGTCAGCGGAAGACTTGCATTTATGGCTGTAACACATCGGAGAGGAAGGCTCAATACGAGTTACTGATACACTAAAGAATGAGAACAAATGAATGCGTAAATATCCATTTTACTTTCTCGCCCTTACCTCGCAAGAAGAGCTATTTATAGAAAACTAGGGAAACCCGGCAGAATTTGTTCTGCCCTTCATTTCTTCTTTCCATCTCAGTTTCTCACTGTCTCTCCCTCCCTCCCTCCTTCCTTCACCCTCTCCCTGTCTGCCTCTGTCGCTGCCGATGTCTGTCCCTCTTATTCACTCTGCAAGTCTCTAAGCAGGTGAAGTAATGTCGGGAAGCGCTGTTCCAACAAAAATGTAATAGAATATTCAGGAAGAGTTCATTCTGTGGATTACGGTGTGAGAAACGTTTCTTTGAGGTCTTCGCGGGGCCTTCGGCCTCAAAACTTTAGTTTTTAAGGCCCTAGAACGCCTCGTTTAGGAGTTATTTAAAGATATATATTCAAGAGGCTGACAAGTGTGTTGTAGTTTGCATTTGTAGTGAACATGTAGTGGATATGTTGTGAATACGTAGCGCCATGTAGTGGAGTTACAACAGAATTAAGAACACAAACCTTCTCGTTGAAACAATACGTAGAAGAATACATGAAGATCGATCCAACGGAGTTTTGCTCTTCTACACATACCAATATCTTATATATATATATATATATATATATATATATATATATATATATATATATATATATACATATATAAAATTGTGCATTGGAATCCATCTTTTGTGGGTCCTTGATACCCCAAAATCAATTGAGGGCAATATGACTGCCTATTCGTCTGTGCCTAAATCATCCAGCCGAATTTCTTTAAAATTGGTATTCGTTGATCGATTTAAATGAATTTCAGGCCTGCTAAGTTTGAAATAGATATTTTGATTTTGTGGGAGCGCGGACTTTACATGAAACCAAAACACTTTCTCAAATATGGCCCCTTTGTTTATTAAAAATTGTGTCCTCGGTAGGGCGTAGAGGTAGGATGCTCAAGAGAATGGCGCAGGTTTAATTTTCGTTGAAATCCCTCATTTTTTGAAAATTGCAAAAGTTAAATTTTTTCGGCGAGTTCTTACAAATACAGTTTTGAAGACTACATGTGGCGTTACCGACGCATTAAACTGCTTTAAAAGTATTTTGATGTGTTGAAAATTTCTTTCATGCGTAGCTTTATTTAATTATGTTCTTACAATATCTGGCATTGGACTTATCAATGAATCGTAGTTGCTGATTAATGTTATATCCCTCTTCAAAAGTTTCCAACATCCAGTGACCTTGTATATTACCTACATACAGAATATGAACAGGTAATATTGCAATTTCAATATTATAATTGCTTGAATCGCTGAAAAATACTTGCAGGCATTTACGATGCAAATAGTTTAGTACAGCTATATTTTTATAATGCACAAAGATCTATAAACTGTTCTTGTGGGTTATTTTCAAATCCTAATATAACATCATTCACAATTAGTTCCGAAAATTCTGTCGCAAAATCTTCTACAACTACATTTGAACCGTCCCCGGATTTGCGTAACACGTCCATATTTTTCTCTCATAACTTCTGAAGAGATTAAATCTCCACAAACTCAGTCAAATTCGTGTTAACTTCCACTTCTGCAATTGCTTTATTAATCTTTGTATCTGAATCAATACAAACATTAACAGGCATCTATTTTGTGTGTTCATGCGAATTAGGTGTTAGTTAAGATTAATAAGAATAAGGTTTGAGTCACATTTATTTGTAAATCGGTGTTTGTACTCTTAGGAACGCAAAAGTGAGAAGTCGAACGTAATAACGTTTTTAATTCTCTAACATTACTCACAGTTTTGATTCCTATTCATTCACCTGAAGTTCTTCAAATTTAATAAGTTCCAAGGCAATATTGTAGATTTTTGCAAATTTATTATTAAAAGTGTTGTAATAGACCTAGGGATAAAAATGAAATATGCCGGGCGATTCACTTGTTCAAAAAAAACTTCACTTGTTCAAAAAAAACTTCACTTGTTTACTAAACGGTGTCAGTATGTGTTGCCGACGTTGTGAAAGAAAAGTATGGCGCATTGAGCCAAATATGCCGCGAAGTACTGGAGTTAAATCAACGCTACCTTCATAGATTTATTTAGATGGAATTGGTTTAATTCCTAACATACTCACTTAGATAGCAGCGCCGACACTGATAAAATCACGTTTTTTGGAAATTTCATTGGAAAGAATTTACTCTTATTTCATTGGAAAGAGATGAACCTTTAACAGGATCATCGTTTTCAAGTTCTACATGTTCGTCTTGTAGGTAGTTCGATCGAAGAACATACTCCGCATTTCTTTGTATGTCAGCAAGTTATTCTGCTGTGAATTTTCCACTGCTGAGTATGTATCGTCTTTGAATGGCAAGCATCTATGAATCTAGGATAGATCTCATATCTGGGTTCCGCTCTCTCCATTCCTTGAAAACTTCTATTTTCGAGCCCCTATTTTTCGCTTTTGCATAGTAAAGCATCACATCACCTCCCTTCAATTCACCCCAGATCCATCTGTGACGATGACTTCGAGCTACTGCCGGCTCTGCGTCTCTGGGACTGACATCCGTGGGATGGACAGACGTCGACACGGTGACAGCTCCATTTCTGAGCAGTTACGGGACATTGGTTGAACAAGGCACGTTAAGATTTATTAAATTTCTTGTTCTATTCATTTTGCTCATTGGTTTTAAAAGAAGATTCGCGGGAAGCACGTTTGAGTTCATAGATGATAATTAAACATTGCTTATTTCCTGACATTCTTTGCTGCGACCCACAGTGGCCTTTGGACATCCCCCCGCAGGGCCCAGCAAGGGGTCTCTCCGATCACCAGTCGGCATTACTAAACCCTACGGGATTTTCACTGACTGCTGAAGGCACTCCTTCGCTGGCTAATGTAAGGTTCGGGCCTCCACTCTAATCAGTGGCCTGGTGTGTCAACCCAGTTTCTCTCCTATTCCCTCCACGGGCTGATAACAGGAAGTCCAAAGGGTAATGACCCTACCCCCTCTACTTACTTCGCACTCTCCTCAAAATGGAGTACTTCTTCGTCTGCCCCTCACCTTCAACCTGTTCAGCGAGGGAGGCCATACCGGTAGCTAGGCTACCACTGACATAGCTCTCAGGCTCATGGGGGTACTCAAGCTTCACCAGGAACTGCAAGGTTGTGTGCTCCCTAGGTGAAGTTGTTGTTGTTGTTGTTGTTGTTATTATTATTATTATTATTATTATTATTATTGTTATTATAGAATACTAAACATTTGTCAGATGACGTGTCGCTTTCTAGGAATAAACTTTCATAAAACGCATTAGGAAATTCCACGAGTCGACCAAACTGCTCGGGAGAACTAGACATAACTGATTTCGTAAGAGTATTTTCCAAAGTTGACCTAAATCAAAAACGTTCGCCAGTTGATTGAGCTGCCAGTAGTCTGCAGTTGCAATGCCGCGTCACCCCCATCGCAGGGAGGAGCACGCTGCAGGTGCCTGAGCACGCGTGTGTGATGCGCACGGGCCCTGAAGCCGCCGCCTCCGCCGGAACAGCCCCCGCGAGGAAGCGCGGCCGTTCGCAGCGCGCGCTTCATCTCCCCGCCGCGCGTTTGGGGCGCTGCTGCGTGGGAGGGGACGGCGCTTGGAGGAAGGGTGAAGAGCGGTTTGGCGGCTGGATGCGGATTCCTAGAGGCAGGGGTTGCTGGAAGCAAGATTGCTGGAAGCGAGATCGCTACAGGTGGGTTGCTAGAAATGGAGTTGGTAGGGGCGGGGTTGGTAGGGGCGGGTTGGTAGGGGCGGGTTGGTTGGGGTGAGGTTGGTAGGGGCGGGGTTGATAGGGGCGGGGTTGGTAGCGGTGGGGTTGGTAGTGGCGGGGTTGTTAGGGGGCGGGGTTGGTAAGGGGCGGGGTTGGTAGGGGCGGGGATGGTAGGGGCGGGGTTGGTAGCGGTGGGTTTGTAGGGGCGGGGTTGTTAGGGGGCGGGGTTGGTAAGGGGCGGGGTTGGTAAGGGGTGGGGTTGGTGGGGGCGGGGTTGATAGGGGCGGGGTTGGTAAGGGGCGGGGTTGGTAGCGGTGGGGTTGTTAGGGGGCGGGGTTGGTAGCGGTGGGGTTTGTAGGGGCGGGGTTGTTAGGGGGCGGGGTTGGTAAGGGGCGGGGTTGGTAAGGGGTGGGGTTGGTAAGGGGTGGGTTGGTAAGGGGCGGGGTTGGTAAGGGGTGGGGTTGGTGGGGGGCGGGGTTGGTAGCGGCGGGGTTGGTAGGGGCGGGTTGGTAGGGGCGGAGTTGGTAGGGGGCGGGGGTTGCTATGAGTGTGAGGGATGACGGATACCCGAGTAAAACTGTGTCGGGTGTCAGGGGTAGACGGGGGCTGTGGGGCGGGGCGGTGGGCGGGGCTCGCGGCCGGCGCGGGGGCTAACAAGCAATCTTGCCGCGGCGCTCTTTCGCCCTCTCTCGTTCATTGCCGGCTCTTTCGATGCCCGCTCATTTGTTTCCCGGCCTTGCGCCCCAACCTTCCACCCGCGTGCTCCGCCTCTCACAGATTTTTATTAAGGTCTGCTGCGCAACCTACTTCGGTGCTTTTCCCCCGGCGGTATTGACTCAAACTCTGCGATCATCTTCGCGCGCTCGCGGATATTTTTGTGAAATCTCTGGATTTAGGAATTCGCTTTCATTAGCGACTGGAGTTTAATTATTGGCGTCGATTAGAGTATTTTCGTCTGTGCGGTTAATTGAGCAGGGACTTGGATGCCTTTACGAGTTCTATCGATTTTGCTGCTTTTATATAGTCATAAAAGTGCCCAAAGCTTTTCAATACGTTTATTTGGGATGTATAAGAATGAATTGACCCTTTCACCTATAACGTATTACTATTGTTCGTTTGGAGATTTTTCCCAGTTCAGTGACGACGTGAATTCAAGTGAGTCAGTTCGTGAATAATAATAAATAATAATAATTATAATAATAATAAATATAAATATATAATTAGCAACTGCTATTCAACGTGTGATGAATAATTTCTGTTTTTATTGCAATTTAATATAATTTATTTTCAAAATTTTACCGTTGTTGGATTGTTGCTATTGCAATAAGATTTTCTTATGAAATTATCATAACTGTCGATATTATTTACTCTGTCATATTTTGAAAATTCTCAAGAATTTTGAAGTTCCATTCTAGAGAGTTCAATTGCAGTAATTTTGTTATATATTTTATACTTTGCGTCTTAAATTAAAGCTTTCAACTAATGTATATATCAGTTTATCGTTTGTTAACGCTCAGAAATGTGTTGTTTAACATTCGCTGCAAGAGCTGAAAATTGGTCACCTGCGGTACTAAACAGCATCCAATGGCTGAGGCCTCTGAAAATGGAACAATCTTGCCGTCATCACACGTCGGCGTTAGAATTTGATTTTCAACACTATTTCAAGAAAGATATTGTGTGTCACTTGTCTTGAAAGTTATTTTACGTTTCCTCCAAATGTTCACCTGCATGCATTCATCCCGTGAATGAACATGTCGGCAACACAGCCATGGACACCCAAGCCGTTTCGACCATCTTGTCGTCGTGGTCTTCCTCAGGGCTGGTCTTCGCCGGAGTGGCCAGCGCTCGGTTTATGCATGGTTGAGGGTTCTCATTGGCCTGCTGTTTCAGCCAATAGTACTCGGCCCCCAGCCATATTTCAATCCGAGCGCTGACCATCCCGGCGCATTCCAGCCCTGAGGAAGACCACGAGATGGTCGAAACGTCGGCAACACAGCCTTCGACGCGGCGTCACCCGGACAGCCAAGATCATTTACACAATTGTGGCCTCGGAAGCGTACGCCTTCGTCCATTCATCCCCTCCTTCACACCGCTGTCCCACGAATGTGCGTGCTCACAGTAGACTGCAACTTTTCCGCCTCGCTGCCTCTCAAGACACGTCTTCACGATGGAATATATCATGCCATTTCGCGTCTTTCTCGGCCGTGTTCCTAGATGTCGTATGATCAAGCAAAAAATATACTTTAAGTTTTTGAAGACTATAGTAGCATTCCTATCCGTATAAATAAAGTCAAGAGTTACGCGCGCCGCCATCTTTCCTTCGCCCGCTTGGCTTCACTTGTAGGGGTAGCACTGCCAATGTAGTTCTATCTGTTGTGTGCGATGCAATCCGCCTCAGTTGGTCCGGCTGATTTAAAAAAATACGTGCTAACGGTGTCTTCATTAAGATCGGCTACTTTACATCGAAATTATCTATCGCGTCGGCTTGGCCAGCGCTGCGCCTCGATGCCTCGCTGCGAAATAGCTTGAAAATGCTGTGTTCTTAGAACATCGTTTTTACTCTCTGCAATGAGGTTCGCGGTTTCTTGAGGGAAGCGTATTGTCTCTTGGGCACGCTATGTTTGAAATACATGATCTTAGCTCTTAAAGTATATTTCTAATGAAAAGTAACCGAGAATAGTGGGAAAAGGCATTTTTGTCTTTTTGCCATTCTAATTGTCATTTATTACACTTTCATGTGTTGAAATCAGTTTTTTCTACCTGCAATATTTTCGGAGATACAATAAATTGTTTTCAAGATGGCGTCGATGCCACGCGCCCCTTGTAATTGCTTGTAGCAATTGCAAATTAGAAAACAAAAACCAGCTACTCAACAGAAAACATTAGAGAACAAAAACCGGAGTAGGTACTAATGAGGGAGGAAAAAGAGGGAAGACAAAGAAGGATAAGGGGAAGGTGCAGGTGCACTACAGGTATGCAACCTTTCATAGTTTCTCCTGAAAAGTTCATTTTCCTTGCGTATTGATTAACCAAATGCATCGTAACTCAGGAGCTAATAGAAATATTTAAATGATTATTTCTGTATTTTACAGGTTATTTTTCACATTATTATTTGAACCACAGATAATATCTCACTATATAATATTTGAAGGGATGCCTTCAGAAGAAAATGAAAAGAAAATAAATTCAAAATATTTTTTTATAATTTAAAATTGTTTTAACTCTTCAAAATGTTACTATTTACAAAACATTGAGGTTTACATAATGCAGAAGTTATTTCGTTATTTTGTGAAAAAAATAATTATGAAAATATATTAGATAATTGAAATATTGTCACAAGTGAAACACTGTCAAAACTCGTATAACTCAAAATGAAATTTTTATAAACAGTTTTGGGATGTTATTTTAGGTTTATTTCATGTATATCTACATTTAAGTAATACAATCAAGAGCTAAAAGTAGCTTTATAAGATTTTTTTGCTCTGACAAGACAAACTTTAATTTATGCCAAGGAGATGTATTGGTTTATTTGAGGTTAGGCTCAAATTTCATTCCTCGCCCCAGTCGAGGTTCGAGCCGGACCAGGATTTGAGAGGCCGAGGCGTCGCGGGATAGCTTCGAGGCGGTGACGTCACCTCTGATTTCGCTTGCAACTTTTTTTAGAATAATAAAACAAAACTAAGCGAAGAGATAATAATTATAATATAATTTGAGTACAGTTGCCAGCACTGTTCAACCGTATGATTCTGAACTCCAAGTTTAATGTTGTCAGAGAAAGTGTCTGAGAAAATAACACTGCCGTGGCGAAAAAATTATTTACACGTCTGACTCATTTGACTCTTATTTCTCATTTAGGGAGAAACACAAATTAGAAATAAGGACTAAAATATAATTCGAATAAGTTTTCTGTAAGGCGAGTTCTTGTTAACTCACAGTATAAAACGAGAAATCAAGGAAAATGATGAAGACCAATTATTATTTCCATTGACTCTCTTGTACGTAGGGGGAAACAAACAAAATAAGAAGTAAAAATTTAAGATAGAATTAAGATTAAGTAATTTCTATTTAACCTTATTTTTTATACGATCTAGGACGCCAGTTTCATTGTAAATCATTTACAACTTCAAATGCTGAAATGTTCCAGCAATTGTATTTATTATTTGTATCTCTATGTGGAAATAATTAATGAATTTGTTTCGAATTAAATATGGAATGTCTAATTGAAACTTGCCCTAAAGCAATTTCTCCTTGATTCAGTATCGATGGCCCCTAAAATGTAGCTGGCCTGGTGCGATAACTCTGCCGCATATCCCTATAATCTATGTCTCTAATTCCTTCTTAATCCCAACCGTAAAGACTTTCGAATTGCTTTAGCCATAGGCACTTATTCAACTTGTTGTCCCAGAGGATAAGCCGCGGTTTGCTAGCAATTGGTCTTCCGACCAATAGGCCTGCACTTCAATAATTAGGGCGCTCTGTCTTTCGAGTGGATCTGCGTAAGTGGGATTAGTGTTTGCGCATTGCGCTCCCGTTATTTTAATTACACGTTCATATCACCTCGTGCGATTGTAGACGCATGACCTGCGCTCTCTTAATAATGCTTGTTGAGTGCGTGGAATCAATGCTTGATGATAGATGTGCTATTGCTTTGCTTTCGGAATCACAACCCGCGAACAACGGCCATCTCTCTCGTTGCCGAATAGCGTTCATCAGGGCCAACCAATTGGATAATAAAAGTTTTCTACTTTAAATTTTCTTTTACGAACTCCATGCTTATAGGTATTTACGTATATAAATGTGATCAATACTCGTAAGAAATTGTATAATTTTTGCGTTTTTAATCATGTGAACAGTTTGACTTACATTTTTAACGGATTGTCTCCCGTACGTTTTTTCAAAGTCTGATATTATAGGTACACAATTGAGTAAACATAAATTACGTCCCTTGTCCCGATTTCTAAATAGAAGTACGTATTCTACACTTAGGTCTATGTTGAGAAAGACAATCATGTAATTATCGTGGTTTTTAAATAATTTATAAAATATTTGAATCTTTAAACATTGCCCGTGCGAATTTCTTGAACAATCAGCAAAGTCTCTCCAGTCAACTTTCAACTCAGGTTTTTAAACTATCGTTCCTCACGACGAATGAACCTTCGAGACCAGTTGACTCTGAAAGCCACCACAGAAAAATGTGAATCAAAACGACTTCCATCTAAAGAAGACATCTCCATTCGTGAATGTTACAATCGTCGTCACCCTTCATTTAGAACAAATCTACTGCCAGCGTGGATGGAAGTGTGTGGACGTTGGAAAGTGACATCGAGTAAATCCAGGAGAGTAAATTCCTCTGACTACTCGACAGAAGACTTTGCGAGATTAAATTCCGAGTTAAGGAGCAAGAAACTGCAGAGGAAAAGAACCGCCAGATAGGATGAGCTCTGAAAGTAGGCTACTTTCCTCTCTCTCTCTTCCGGGTTTACTTAAAATTTTGACTTTCACTAAGTTTTCCTTTCAAAATCGATTGTGAAGGGATTACTTCTATCTCAGCGTCCGCTTTCGTATCTTTTTCTCCTCGTTCAAAAATTCCACTTAAGGAACTCAAAAGACATTCATTTTAAAAAAGGTTAAAAGATCTTTTTTCACAGGAATGTTCCTCTTCCTAGTTACCTTATCTTCTTTTGGGAATCTATTTACTTCTACTCAAAGAATTATGAGAATGCATCTCTACCCCATATTTTTTATTCAACGAATATTTACAATCTATTTCAAATGTGAAGTAATAACTAAATTTTGTAAATGTTTACTAACAGTAACAAATGAAATGAAGGAAGTGACCCATTGGTACTTTTCTCGGGATCCTTTTCAAATCTAAATATCAAGAAATAAAAATATCATTAAAGCATTATCATATTATTAAGGATTACGAGGATTAAGAATATAAAAATATGTTAGAGAAAAATAAGGAAACGTGTTTAGATAAATGTTAATTATTATTAAAACGGAATGGAAGGAGTGGAAATTTTATTTCGTCGAAAAATTTCTTGGCTATTGCCAAGTAGGATTAGAGATAATGATTGGAGCATTTCGAGACGTTGGTAATATTTTGAACTCATTTCTTGAATCTTTTCTTGAATTGTTGCTACATAGAGGCCTCGATTTAATGCAGCATTTGTTATTAACCAGGGTACAGATGAAGTTATTCTTAAAAGTTTTATTGAAATCTTGTATAAGTGACAAATTAGTTTTGATAGCAGTGCCCGAGATCTTAATTCTGTATGTTCATACAGGTACTAGAATATTTTACAAATAATTTATTTCAAGCGATAATTTTGATTTGTGTCCAATAAACCAAAATAATTTTCCTAGTTGTAACTGTAACTGTTGTTTTTTATTTGAATAAGTTTGTTCCACGTACGACGTCTGTCCGTATCAATACTTACAATACAATATTTAATGCTCTCAGTTTGCGGTATTTGATTTCTGTTGACCATATCAGGTGGAAAAGTCTCATTCCCAAGAGTAAATGTTATATGCGTGACAATGTCCAGATCGGAAGGCATCGCCGTCCGGGCGAGCACGGAAAATGTAATTCTCCTGGTTTGGGGAGAGGGCGGCCAAGATCTACAACTACAACTGTAGAGGAGGGGATTCTGGACGCAGTGGGCACGACTCTTTCTATCATCACACGAAGGTTAGCGTTGCAAGTGAATGCTCCTCATACAACTGTCTGGAGACTGTTGCAAGAGTATCAGTTATATCCTTATCATTTGCAACGTGTACACGTCCTGTCTCCAGCAGATTACCCTCAACGAGTTAGGTTCTGTCAAAGGTTCGTGATGGAGTGTGGTGCAAATTCGAACATTCATGCCTTAGTGTTATTAACGGATGAAATTCAGTTCACACGAGATGACATTACGAATTTCCAGAATCAGCATGTATGGACATATGAAAACGCACGT
>JAHLJT010009355.1:102139-136757 GCA_031308135.1 Acheta domesticus | reverse complement strand
ACCTTGGGTGATTTGAAGAGGAACGTTACAGCAGAGTAATTTCGCTGCCAGGTTTGAAAACGTACATTTGTAAAAATTCGGAGAATCGGAAGTTCGTGAGAGGTATTTGGAGCAGGTTGTGGCATAGAGTAATCATTTCTATTTGTTTTCGAAAACTTGGGGGACCTTCTATGTAAGATTGCCTTTTGTCTTATAATACAGAATGGGCAATTTTGATCTGAGGGCAAGTGATTACCGCTACAATTAATACATTTAGGGGGCCTGATTCCTAGATTACAGATTCCTGTTTCACGATTATTCCGACAAAATAAAAATTTAAAACTTAGAGTAGTTTCTCGTGTGTTTCAATTCTTGACAAAGACTGTCTGATGGCAGTTTTGACCTTACAATTTAAATCACGAAATGTGTGATACTTAAGTAAAGTTATTATCTTCCTATAATCCTCTCGGTAAGTGATAGATACTCGAATTCGAGATTTCTTTAATAGAGTTTTTAAGTTATCATCAATAACTTGTGAATTTCACTGATCGTTTTATGTGTCTATTACATATAGGAAAATTGGAGCGGTTCCCTTAATATCTGAGTTTCATTAGTAATCACTTATTTTATGATTCACTGCTATCAATTTTCGCTAATTCCGCAAAGCTGTTATGCATACTTAAGGATAAGAGTGTATGCCCTTAATGTTATACTATCGGGCGATATTTTTAACGTCACCATGCAATTCTTGAAAGTTAGGTCGTTTGCGAGAGTCGACACGGTTGCTTGATGACTCCGAAGAAAATTCCTTGAAGGATGTGATGATGAGGGGGCGGATTTTGATGACCTAAAACATCGCAAAAAATGATCAATAAAATAATCTTAAAATGCTCTAAAACAAAGAAAATGAGCGTAAACAATTTGTTCAAATCACTTCAAATGAACAACTGAAGTTGTTGGATCTGTTACTGATGTAATCGAGGCTTGTTCATTTTGTTCAATTGAACTCATCTTGCAAACGTTGCTTTTAACTGCTCTTTAAAAGAAAATCTCTGTCTTTATTTCTCGCGAAATCGGCCGAACTGACAATGGCGCCGATAGACGTCACAGGAACCTTAGATTTCATGTCACAATGGCCGACATTACAGTATATGAGCAAAGAAATCGAATAGTCTACTCAGGAATTCTGTGGGGAACATTCCTTACACCTCGTAAATATTGTTTGAAGCAGGTACCATTAAATGATATTGAAATCAATGTTATCAGCCAAAAATACATACAAAATTACGTAAAAATTTAAAAAACGACTTATTAGTCGAAATCGACGAAAAATGCAAAAAAATAGTTATAAAAACTGTCGAAATGTATCACGTTCACCTACGTATTGTAAAGTTTGTGCTGCAACGTCTTTATTAGGGTGAAATTTAAAAGTTAAAAGGCAGTGCATTCAATACAGTTATTTTTTAGTGTTTTATCAAGAGCAAAATTTAACATTGACCTACATCGTGTAAATCGTTTCACAGCACCAAACTGTTGTTCATTTGGTAATCGCCAGGGCTGCCTTCTTTGTTGCCAGAGGGCCATTTCGTCGCGATTCAATAAAAGAAACAATCTCCCACGCTCTAGGTAAATCGAGGAATGCTCTCTATTATTCCTGACAATTGTAACATGTCTTCTCCCAGAAATAACGCAGATCTGCACATAAAGCAAAAAATTACTGACTGCAAGGAAAATAAACTAGGCACGTACTTTGTTGATTAAGTATTTTTACTGAGTCTCTATAACACCATGAATACTAACTTTTGAATTGCATCAAATCATCGTCTTCTAAACGCAAATATTTTGCATATTCGGATTGTGAGATTTATTTGTTCGTCCGGAAAAAATATATGCCTCCCTTATGACGTACTTAGGTCTCATTCAAAATGCAAACTGAAACGTAAACGCAACGTAGACGCAAAACCTAGAAATGGATTATTAAGCGAGACCATTCACAACGCCTTTACGTAACCGTAGACGTAAGTCCTTAAAACTCAACCCTTAGTTACTCGCGCTAGCGTACTTTGTACGCCACTGGAATTGTTATCGCCGTAGGTTTCTGATATCAGCGCGCGTTCTGACATTTGACCTAATCTCGAAGAAGGCATTCATCTGCATCCTCCTCGATACTCAGTTGCGTAAGATTTAGGGTATTGGCTAAACGATTGTATTTTCGATGGAAAGCGGTCGTTGGCGTACTTTCTACGCCACGCGGGTACCAAAGTGAGTTTTCATTTTCTTTTAACTATCACAGTTTTTTATTTATAGACGAAATTTAATTAATTATTTGTCTTACATTAGGAACAATTCAGAGATATACAATTTATCGGAAAAGAATTATTACATGAGGAATCGTCAGAAGACGAGATTTGCGATGTTTGCAAGCGTTTCTGGGGAAGAAGTAGTGGCCGAGACTGAACCATGACACGTGTTCTGGGCTTGATTTTGCTACTGATTATTCAAGCAGCGATTTAGAATATATTGTCATAACATGGTTACAAAGTGGAATAAAAACATAAGTTTTTAGCAAATTACAAAAACTGGAAGCTGTGATGCTCAAGAATAATTACCAACAAAATGAAGAAATCACTGTCCCATTTGCAGAAGAGCAAAAAAACGCACCACTGCAATTATTACTGCACTTACTACTAACTGGTGCAACAAATTTGCATGCTACGAACATATTCTTTAAATGCAAAAAGTCATCGAATACAAACATTTTTCTGGAGCCTAATATGATGTGTATATCATTATTATTTCAGAAAAATTGTAATACGTATGCATTTCAAATAAAAATAAATAACAATTATATCCAAATGTTATTGAGGCGTCACAGACCTCATTTTCCTAACTAAATACCCTTGGCGTACAAAGTACGCCGCGGGGGTACATGTGTGACAAAACATAGCGCGAGTAACTAAGGTTAAGAATTCACAAGCTCCAAGCTTTTGCGTTAAGTTAACGTCTGAATTTACCGGAAGACCAATCAGAGAGCTGCATGGAAGTTCGGTTTCAGATTGTGTTCAGATAGTTTGTGGTTATGTCATTGTTATCGTTATGTAGCGAACTATAGTGAAATTTTTCTAACTCTGCCCCTCAAGCTCTTATGGCCAGGATGGAATATCACACGGTATTTTGCTTCTTTCTCCATAGTGTCGCTATAAGTCGCATGATCGCCAGCACTGCTTGATAGGTCACGATCATGCGATATCTGGCCGTGGGACAGAGAACGGCGCGAAAAACCATGACATATTCCATCGTTAAGACGGGCAGTGAGGGGCAAAGTTACAAAAAACGCAGTATAGTTTGCAAATGGCTTGATGCGTAGAGTGAATTCAATGTACGAATTCGGACAATTTTTATTGTTAATTTAACCTGACACGGCAAATAAGCTAATTATGTTCCACGAATTACTCGTGAATTTGGTACAAGAGAATCCTTGTTTATAAGATGAAGGAAATGAAAGTACTGCTAAAACAGCTACTCAGACAAATCGATAGAAATGTCGAATAAAAGCTAGAAACCTGGTGGAAAGATCTTTCCACCATGCTAGAAGCGAATCGATCAACTTTCAGTACGTTGAATTTTGATTGGTTCAAACGAAACTCGTTCCAGCTTACGTACGTTCATCATGGTGAAATGCTTGTTTTTTACGTGTACATTTTATGGCTAAGTTTACAGCATTGCGTTACGTTTAAGTCTGCATCGTGAATGAGGCCTTACTGGCCAACCCTTTGACGCGCATGCCATACTCAATCCCAGGAGACGTATTCATTTCCAGCGCTGCCCTCTGGCGGCGGGCGGACAAAACGCGAGCTCACCCATGTTTGTCCATTAAAATCCAGTTATTATGAATGGGCTCTGGTGACTGTATAGAGCAAATAAATAGGGCCAATGAAAGAATAAATTAGCTGCATGTTAAATTTTTATAGTTATTTCATTGCAATCTGTAACTGTCGTTAAAAAATTGATCGTTGGTTTAAGAGTACAAATGTGGCATACGATAGCAGGTTATTCGTATCAAACATGTCTTTATAGAGATACTATAAAATAATGTTACGCGTTATTTCATGGGTCAGGAGGCATGATGTGCTAAATTTGTGGGAAAAATACGGTCACTATAATGTAGTAGTCTATTAAAGTTCTGCAAAAGGCTATATAAACTATATGAGATAGATTTTGAAAATATGTTTAGTTGGAGAATGAGAATATTCATTCAAAAAAATAAATTTTAATAATAATAATAATAATAATAATAATAATAATAATAATAATGATCATGATAATGATAATAGGCTACCTACCTAATTGATAAAGACTAAAATAATGTTCACAAAAAAAGGAAAATAAATAGTATTAATCTTTGAGATAAACAAGGTAGGATAATATTTTTGAAATAACAATGGTACAGAAAGTATATTTTCAACGTTAGAAGCACATTTTCAGGCAGCCTGGGAAAGAGTCGACATATCTGAGATGGAGAATTAGTTTGAAAATGTAATAACCCCCGAAGGAATGAACAGATAAGATAGTACTAATATTAGCTGTATGTAAAATTGTATTTACGTTCAATTATTAGCTAACCACTCACGCGTCGTTTTATGTCCCCAACACGTTAGATCCCTTACCAGGAACCAATTAGGAGCTTCCATTTTGCCGAACATTTGTGGTTTCGATGGTGTAACGGTTAGCGCATTGGGCTGTTATACCCAAGTTGGCGGGTTCGAAGCCGATCGAAGGGGAAAAAATCGTTTGGAGGGGAAGTAAGCCAGATCTCTCACGCAGTATATTTCCTGCATGTAAAAGATCCTCAACCTGAAAGAAACCTCTGAGCTAAATTGAAATAGTCTGTTTCGTCGCTCAAGTAATACCTTCTTTCTTCGCTAGATGGTGAAAGGACAGTAGCAAACCAGACGGAAGAGCAGGCCTCGTGGCCTCAGTCTCGTGACGAAAAATAAGGCTTCATTGAATTGAATTGAACTGAACACACAAGAGCCCTTCTATCACGTATGGTGGTTCTCTGTGTCCGCTCCCGTGTTGGCTGAAATAACAGAGTGGCCATGGCTTATGGATTGGGCGTCGTATTTGCCACCCCCGTCCCCTCCCCTCCCCTCCCCGGGGGGCAACGGGCCGTGCGTACGCGCCTCACGCGCCGAGGGTCACGCACCGCGTGTGCGTGGCGGGCGGCGGGCGGCGTGCGTGCGTGCGTGGCATGCGGACGGCGGGCGCTCCGCTTCGCACGCACGCACGACGGCTGCCAAAGAAGCGACGGAGAGCACCGCCATCGAAAACTTTTAGAAATTGTGTTTCCTCGCGATGGTTGCACGTCACTTGAAACGACGAGAACATTTTCAAAAAATTAACTTTACGTTATTTAAAAATAAGAATTTTAGAAACATATTTCACAAAGAATCTTCATCTTCTATATTGAAGTCGTAGGCAGGTGGCAAAATATTTTTTATAATTTTGAAAATTGAGTCTAAAGAAAATAGGACTCGAACTATTTTATATGAGAATACTTTCCTCTATCCGAGGAAAAAAATGTAGAAATACTTGGTCATTTTTATTAGTCAAAATGGAAATGCCTTTAAGGCTTCATGTAAAGTACCACCAAAACTAGATAGTATATCAATTTAAAAGACGAGAAGGGCGCGAGCGAAGGGCGTTGGGCGGCGTGGGCGAAGGGGTCTCGGCCTCCGTTGGCAGGCAGAGCGGAGCCCGCTTCTTTAATTAACTTCTCCGCCGGCGGCGGCGCCTGCGACCCACGACTCTCGCCGCGGCGCTGTGGACGCCTGGCGCCCCCCTCCGACGACGACGAAAACATGGCGCCCTCATTGCCTGCGATTCGGCGCTTTTGACGAATAGCCAGAGGCGTATCTACGGTATGGCAGACATGGCACGTGCCATGAATGCCACTCAAAAGAGGCGCTATTTATAGTACTCTATACCCGCTAAAACAACACCAACCCTAATTTGATGTATCCTGACAGGGGGCGCAAATTCTGTGCTTGCCATTGGCGCCTGAACGCCTAGATACGCCTCTGCGAATAGTTGCAGGTGGAGATGGACCTCGGTCAATGCAGAATGACGTCAACACATGAACGAACTCTTAGCCTCGACAGTGCCTGCAGGCAGATCAGAACGAATAAGTTGCCGACCGATCATGTCGTAGACAAATGTCAGGCAAATGTGTGTCAGGCAAACGTGCAGGACAGGGAAGCTGTGTTTTTATTGATTTTTTTCAGCGCTTTCATAGATCAGTACATGATTTAGTTTACATACACTAAGTGATCAAAAGTATCCGGACACGTGGCTGAAAGTGACTTACCAGTTCGTAGCGCCCTCCATCGGTAATGCTGGAATTCAGTAGGGTGTTGGCCCTCCCTTAGCCTTGATGACAGCTTCCACTCTCGCAGGTATACTTTCAGTCAGGTACTGGAAGGTTTCTAGGGAATGGCAGCCCATTCTTCACGGAGTGCTGCACTGAGGAGAGGTATCGATGGAGGTCGGTGAGGCCTGGCACGAAGTCGGCGTTCCAAAACATCCCATGACTGTTTGATAAGATTTAAGTCAGGACGCTGTGCAGGCCAGTCCATCACAGGGATGTTATTTTCGTGTAACCACACCAAAGGTCGTGCAGTATGAACAGGGACTTGATCGTTATTGAAAGATGCAATCGCCATCCCCGAATTGCTCTTCAAGAGTTGGAAGGAAGGTGTTTAAAACATCAATGTTCGCCTGTGCCGTTATAGTGCCACGCAAAACAAGGGGTGCAAGCCCCCTCCATGAAAATCACGACCATACCATAACACCAACCGCCTCCGTGTCCGCATACCTTTAATAACATAGTGTATGTAGTGAATGCTTACATTATAATTTACCTAAGTTAAACTACAAACTAATTTGGGCGAGAAAGTCCTCTCCAGACACCTCTAAAAACAATCTATTTCGGAAAATACATATTTCGGATAGACATATTTTCAGGGGTGTCACCATTGATAGAGGTGAAAGATTCACCATCGGTGTTTATTGTAGTGGTGCCCGTTCCTTGCAGGGTTTGTAGGGCAGCGTCCTGTAAGATGTTGCACTTCACAGTACGCAGAAATAGGGCGTTTATGGTAAAGCACTTCACTGTTTATACAGAGTGTCCGGGGAGGAAACGTCGAAACTTTGAAAATAAGCTCTGAAGACAATTCTAAGTATATTTTTTTCTAATAAACGACGAGGATATTCCGATTGGTTAAGCCGCATTAAGCACTAAAAATTTGGTTTGAAAATTTGATTTCTAGGCAAAAATTTGCATTATGAAAGCATAGAACCACTCCAGTAAAATGTAAATTGTTTATTGTTTACAAAATAAATTAATATATTGTCTTAAGGGCTTATTTGAGAAGTTTTGACGTTTCCTCCCCCGGATACCCTGTGTATTCTCAACTACTTGGTACGTTTTAATAATATAATTTATACGAGAAAGTAATTAGCGGCGGTATGCCGCGAAACTGAGCACTGTTTGACACTAGCACTTAGCTGGATTCCAACGCGGTAGGCGACATCACTGTTTGAGCCACTACTGCACTCGAAGTGAAAGGGCTGCAGCAGCGCTGCGGAGCACGTGCGAACTCGACTGCGGTCCGAGACGGAATGGGGAAGCAGTGGTACCCGTCGTTCTTCACAGAAAGCTTGCACTTCCTCACCACACGAGGTCGGGCATTGTCCTGATGAAATACGGCATGTGGAACTGCTTGCAGCAGGGACAGTACTTAGGTCTCTAAAAACTCCGTAATGTAATGGTTGCTGTGCAGATTCCCCCATTACATATGATGCAAGATCGGATATTGTAGCTAATAGCGCTCCAAACCATCAAACGTGGCGTTTGTCCGCTACGGCGCAAACAACGCTGGCTTCCAGATTGTGATAGCCACAGTAGCTTCGAACACGTACGCGGACATCGCTCTACCACAAATTGAAACGGGACTCGCCCGAAAACACCACATTTTGCCACTCAGCGCACCAGTGAACACTTTTACGTTCCCATTGCTCTCTGAGGCGTTGGTGATTTCTGGACAAAGGAATCCAACGCAGTGGCATGCGTGCCACCAACCCAGCCCTCAGCAGACGGCGTCGAACCGTCATCGACGCAGACATGACCATACGCAAACTCTTGTTGCAAATGGTGAAATTTCCTCGTGACCTGAAAATATTGGAGCAAAAGTTACAAAGAGTAATGAGTAGAGGTCAAATTTATATGCTCTAATAATCCTTTCGATACGTATGCATTTACGAAGCAAAAATTACGAAAATATGCATTCAATCGCCATATTATGTCTACAAATTTTTATGTAGTGAAAAGAGATGCTCTATTATGTTTCGCATTCCGTTTTGTTCATATATTGTGGGGTTATGCTCGCTGTCACGTTGTTGATTGGAGGTAGTGCAAGTCGCATGCATCAATGTTTACACCATTGGCGATTGACTTGACGGTAATGAATATTTGAAGCAAACGTGATTCATATATATTTTACAAAATTCAGGTAGAGAATATAGATATTATCTACAATCAATCACGTAAATATATTACAAAATCTAAAATACTTACGGATTAAGACGAATGTAAATAAATAAATTCAACTATAGTTTCAGAACAAATGTGCAGAATAATTAGCAATTTGGAGAATTATTATACTTAAGTAACAAAGTAAAATATGGTCATTATCCTCAATTCATGCACATATGTTTGAAATTGGATATGATATACATACTCGAGATGAGAATTCTTTGTCTGGCAGGGGAAAATTTGCGTCTGCATTAAAATTCAGCCCACGGTAATGAGATAAAATGGAGTTAACTCATTGGTCCATCTCAGCTGAACGAAGGCGTGTCAGAGCACGGAGACACAGGACCTTGCAACTCTCCATCAACACCGGAGACAAAGCTGGAGGGTACTTCTATAGGAGCACCAGGTACAGCTGCAGGTTAGGCTCGCCAACGTCCGCACATAAAAATTGGCTAATTTGTGATAAATATGAAAATCATCTTCTGAATGTTAAATTATTCATAATATATACATATAAAGATATGAAACAAACTGACATGAAAATTGGGCGCCAGGAAACAATTCCAAGTAATTAACGGAACAAAAATAATTTGTTGATTGGCCCGTCATCGTGCTAGCTCAGCCTATTTGTGGTTTCCTGCTCAGTAACAATTCGCTTTCCTGTGATCAGAAAATTGTCACTGGATCCGACCTCCGTACGGAGAAGCGCAAAATTTGAAAGTTTTTCTTCATCTATTTGCACAAATAACGTGCTAGATCGCACAATAATATTCATTGTATTTCGTGTAAACAGAATAACAGATTTATTCGAGATGCAGTTCTTCCCCCGTTACTTTCTGACAACAATTTTTTTAATAACTTTCTATTCAAAACGTAATATTCAGTCTAGACCATACCAGAGCTCTCTGGGTTGTAGTGGGATGGCGCCTCGTAGAACAAAACCCAGGCTTCCGCGACGTCTTTCGGACATCATTCGGTGATCCTCGGGGTCAACTGCTTCGTTCTCCTTTCGATTATTTCCCTAAATTTCCTATTCTGAAATGACTGCAAGAACATTCCCACACTTAATTACTGGCACTAATATGGCATCTAATATAGAACAAATTAATTCTCGCCTCACGATCCGGCATTTACGGCACCGCTCAAGACACGAGCTGAGCGCACACCATAGTAACGCTCTAAAAAACCGTGTTAAGAAAGCTTTACGTTTATTTCTTGACGTTCGCTGTCAACTATCTAACCCGCTATGTTTTGTATGTCACAATAAGAAACCGCAGAAAAAAGCGCGAACATCGACAGTATCCTTTGTAACATTTTGCGCCTGTTTGCGTGTCGCGAACCTACGCAGCAGCCACGCACGTTTGAAGCATCGTTGACAGTGGTTCGTATTTGATTTCCTGTAAAAAGGTGATAGAGGAGAGCGTACCACTGTAATGGTCTCCCACGTTATACTCAGATTTTCCTTATACTGCTGACACAAATCAGCTGCTGACGGTTTCATCGAATCGGGAGATTCGTCAGCGTAGGGACGTCAGCGTAGGGACGTCAGCGTAGGGACAGCAGCGAAACAGCTGATTTGAGTGACAGGCGGAGTAAGGGAAATCGCAGAGGCGCAGGGGATGCGCAGGCCGCCACCGCGGCTTGCAGGCCACTTGGCCGCTGTCCGCGAGAGGCAAAGGAGGATTTACTCCGCATGGCAGGCGCGGGCGGCTTCAAACGGAGGGGAAAATTTTAATCAAAACTCCCCGGAGACGCCTCGGCGGCCGCGCGGGCGCGCGCGCTGTAATCAAACACGCGGCGGCTGTGCGTGCGGAAGGCGAGCGGCGGGACGGGCGGGGTGGTCAGGGAAGTTGGAAGAGTGAAATACACTGGGCAGAAGAGGCGGGGAGGTAGACCGGGGAAGTGAGGAACGTTGGGGATGTGCCGAAATGGAAAGGAAGGAGATAGGAAAAATAGGAGCGGGGCGGGGCGGAGCGAGGCGGAGAGGGGCTGGGCGGAGCGGGATGGGTAGGGGCGGAGCGGGGAGGCGGGGCGCATGGTGTTGTAAGCCGCTTGATACCTCAGCGCGTGTTCGCGGCCGCAAACGTCCTGTGGTGCGCCACGCCCGTGCGCCACGCGTGTTTTCAGGCAGTCACAAGTGAGTTGTTATTGGAGTATTCCCATTGCAACGGCATGTCTGTATGTTTCCTGCTGAAAGCTGGCACAGAAGGTTGTGGTTTTCCGAGTCCGTATTGAGACAGAGGATTTAACCCTTTCACTGCTACGCGTTAGGGGCGCCGGCCGTCGCGCTGTGCTGAGTCATCCGGCGGCCGCCGCACGCCGTGTGCTGAATACTTTTTCGTGCGGTGTTCTCTTGCGCGCGCTCTCAGTTATCAAAACAACGCACACTTTCTATCCTTCTTTTAGATCCGGGATTTGGACAGGCATCTGATCGTACCAAAAAACCATTGCCAAACATCTAATTTATAAATCGAAAATCAAGACACGTTCCGTACATTAGGAAAGCAAAATCACAAGTGAGAAGCAAGCAATTTTTCAATTTTACAGTTGGTCTACAAGTTTTACTAAGTGAGAAGAAATCCCCGGAAATGTGTTGAAGTAAACACGAAGGGTGGATAGACAAAAGGGTTTTCTATTCTGGTACTGCAATAATCTTTTGACCTGCGCGGCTTGGCCGTAAACGCGCGCGGGCCCCAGGACGGCCGGCGGTGCAAGCAGCCCATGCATTCCACAACACGTGAAAAATCTCATAACAGAAGCATTGAAACGCTATTTAGTAGGCACCAAAATAAACTTCAAAGTGTCCAGAACAGGATCCATGTCGTGGCAATCGCCTAATTTCGAACGCGACCGAACAACGGACACGAGAACCCGAAAGAGCAGCGCGACGCACCGGTGCGTCGATAGCAGTGATGGCACGGCGAGCTCTGACACACCGGTGCGTCGTCAGTACTACGGGCACGGCAATGCTTGACGCACCAGTGCGTCGTTAGCAGTGAAAGGTTTAATTAATGAATACCGTTTGCGAGTAATTCTTGGGAATAACCAAGCTTGGGCGAAAATTGAGGTTTAGTCAGTCATATAATAGAAAAATAACGAAATTAAAAAATTGTGATGAAAAGTACTTATATATACGTACGTATATATAAGTAAGTAACGACCAGGGAGATTGTTATCCATGCTTTAGCAATATCAGTATGGTTGTTTCCAAATAAATGCGAATGTACTATCCAAGTGATTTAAAAAAAAGATTGGTTTATTTTCTTGTCAGTCTTTATCTGGTCATACCAAATTTCCTGGAAATGAGGTGCCAGAGTCATTCCTTTTACATGACTGAGTGAGAAAATTCAAGCAAAACAATGGAAATAAAAAGACTAAAAACGTTCTCTGTCACGAATTGTTTGTTAAGAAAATACGTTTGTCAAATATATTAGAATTAAAAACATTGCTCGACTTAGTTGGTCATGTCCTGAAATTCCAACTATGAATGTGATTGTTTTTCTATTCAAGAGCACATTCTAACAAAAAGTCTCTCCGGTTTATTTCAATGGATATTTCCAGTTTTCAACGTTCTACATAAGCAAGAGCTGACATTTTTCTATTATGTAACTTTAATTAGTATCAATGATATTCAAATAAAAATTTATTTCTACAGTAATAAAAAACAAATAATTTTTATATCACCAACTCTCTTATTGATCTAAGGCTTGGATAATCAGAAATTTAATTGGCTGGAAATTCTTCTATTCCCTGAATGAAAATTACGAAAAGTATTTCAATTTTTACCATTGTGTAACATTCTTTATAAAGTTCTTGGAACATGGAGGATGTAAGGTAAGTGTGTGCGCGCGTGCAGAGCGTATTTGCCTGCTCGTGTCCACTCTCGCACGGCGACCTGCATGAAGACGAGCCAGTGAGCGCCAGCGACATGCACGCGGCTTCGTTGTACGTGTTCGCACTTTCACCCCTATCGTTATATCCTCACTCTATAACGTTAAACCCAATCGTGGTCGCTAATGACCTAGATGTTGATGCGCCCTTAAATAACAAAAAACAAAACAAAGCAGAAGATCCTAAAATTGGCAATGATGTACTACTAACTTGTTGAAACGCAAAACTCGATAGGCCGACTAGAATTATTTGCCGCCAAAGCTTCTTTCCTTGACTTGCGTTGAAGCGTCTGCCCCGCGAGGGGAAGTGAAGCGGGAGCGCCGCCGTCGCCGCGCGCCCGAACGCAAAGCGCGGGGCTCGCCAGAGGATCGGTGGAGGGGGAGGGGGGCGTCTTCGATGGCGCCGTTGGCAAACGCAATGTGGGAGCGTCAATATTAGCTGTTCACAGCACTGGCGGGCGCCACGCGGCGGCGACAACATGCGACGAGGACTTCAGCCCAATTGCCTCGCGACCCACGCCCCACCACGCCACATCACACCACACCACACCACGCCCCGCCCCGCCCTGCATTGCTCCGCCACGCCACGCCAGTCCACTCCCCGCCACGCTAAACCACGGCCCGCCACACCACGCCCCCGCTCTCCAAATTCGCATAACTTCCTTGCTCCCCACACTCTGACTTTTTTGAAACAAAGAGAAATTCCATCTCACGTTTGTACATAATAATAATAACAACAATTAAGGCATTATTATTAATGGGAGGAACACTTCCTAAGGCCTGAGTCTCTTCCACCTGAAAATAAAATCTCACCTTCCTCATTTTTTTCAATCAATAAGCATTTTTCCAACTTTCCCTTAAGCCATTGTTACGAATCAAATGAACTCATCTTCCCGCAACAGCGTATGCATACGTGAATCGTGATCGTTTGAACGCCAATAAATTCAGCTTCAGCTGCATTGCCACTCACCAAACGACGCTGTCCGTTGGCTTCTCTCTTGAGGGAAATTAAATAAAAACACTTCAAACACAAGAAAATGTCTCCTCATTTTTACTTTCATCAGCATTTTTCCAGCTTTCTCTTACGCCGTTGTTACAAATCTACTCGACTCGTCTTCCCGCAACAGCGTGGGTACACGTCTATGCCGCGATCGTTTGAACGCCAATAAATTCAGCTGCAGCTGTGTTGCCCCTCAGCACATGTCGCTGGCCATTGTCTTCTCTCTTGAGGTAATATAAATAAGAACACTTCAAACACAAGGAAAAATATATTATTCGTGAATTCATGTAACCAGAACCAATCGTCAAATGTTACCTACTCCACTTCCGCATTATCTTTTTCTTACTTGAAAACCACCGATTAATTTTTAGTGAAATACCTTCCCTAGGGTTTTGCCAAACTTCCGATATCCTCAAGTCACTACTACCGGGGTTTTATAACCAGAATCCCACGCTAATATTCCCGGCCTTCATTCACGAGTCCATTTATTAGCGAACTGTATCCAGTCTCCTTCTCAACAAAACCGCGTCCATGGTAACCAAGACTACATCCCTCACTTTTGTGTTTTCACTCAACTAAAAAAATATATATTTTCATTTCATAACATCCATCATTTGAAAAAAGTTCAAGCTCGATGTATTTGCAATTGTCTTTTTAAAGAGCTTTTATTGTCCTATATACGTATGTAAATGTTATACATTGAACTAAATAAAAATATCTCTACAAGAGAGATAAGATGCAAAATAATATTCAAAGGTTTTTATCAATTGTTTATCAAAATGAAACAAAATTTAGAATTTTGCATTGTGTATATTTCATTCACATTGTTCTTTGTCCCCGAGGGCATCCAAAATTGTTGCATCGCAACATATTTTGTTGTTTAAATTTACACAAGTTTTAATAACATTTTATTTATTTCACAATTTGCATTTTATTTTATAATCTATATTACATGCCTCCATGTTTTAAACAACTTTTCAAAATTATCAACTTAATTTTTTCAATCTATTACAAATGTAGTATCACTGCCGTACCTACATCATGCATTTAAATGTGTGGCGTGTTACCGCTACCCAACTTTATTTCGTTGCTGTTGGTATTACCGCAACTCCGCCCGTTTGAAACGTGTGCGGTGGGGTGTTATTTTGATTTATTTATTATTTCGTGTTTCCGTCAGCTTCCATGGTCATTAGTCCCGTAAGGGTAGTGCATGTTTATCAGGGGATGTGGCTGTGTTCTACACCAGTTGGAAGGCGTGATCCGTCGCCTGTCTACACCAGGGTTGCCAGATGCAACAACGTGCATTATGGAGTGGCGTGCATAAAATTATGGTACAATATGGTACAATGGATGTGTACAAAATTATAGTATAATTATGGTACATTTTGTAGATTTATATGCTTTTATATGATTTTACACTATAATAATATTTTACACTAATCAAATATATTATTAGATGAAAAAAGACTGAGAATACACTTTTATCTCGCTCCAACTGAATCTTACTAACGAGAAAATAAACGATAGATTCTTTTTGTCTGAGAAAAATATTAGTTTCCTAATAGACCATTAGTATAAAATCAGTAACATTTCACATTTTTTGATCTTTAAAAAAACTATGTTACAATTATGGTATTATGGTTCATTTATTTTTTGGGATGAAAATGATGGTACGATTCCATAATTATGGTACGATCTGGCAACCCTGGTCTACACCTTGGTTTTTTGGGGTTACCAGGTATCTCCCTCGAGCGGGGCACCTCCCAGACGGCTCAAGCTCAAAGCTCCCGCCCGTTCGCCAGGCATGTGTGGTACTCTCGCGCTTGTAAGAGAAAGTACGTGTACGGAAAGAAGAGAGGTCAAGGAAGAGGCAGAAAAGATCGCTCGCGGTCCGTACCCCGTTTCTTAGGATACTGCTCTGGCATTCGCCTGGTGTTAATCGGAGAAACCACGGAAAACTACCCATAAGGGCAACCGGCCGCGAGAATACTCCTCCACACAGCGGCTGAATTCGACCGATGTAACTAGTGTCGAAACCACCGTCGAGACTCAAACTCCATGAGCTCCCGGTCAGAGGAACTGCAGTGGCACGAGTTAATGTCCTGAGCCACCTCATCCGATAGAGCTTACGAGAAAATACCTATAGGAAGGTTTTTAGCTGATCACAAACGACTCCCATGATGTGTCCCTACAGCAGGAGCTGCAGTAGTGATGTGTTGACACACAGTGCTCTAAGCACAGGGTTTTCGCAGCCACAACCAGGGCCTTTCAACTACCGTGTAACGTGGTGGAGACCATTGCAGTGGCGCGCTCTCTTGCAGCACCTTCTTACAGGAACTAAAAGACGAACTGCTGCCAACGATACTTCAAACGTGCGTGGCTGCTGCGTAGGTTCGCGAGATGCAAACAGGCCGCTTAATGTTAAAGACAGTGTCGATGTTCGCGCTTTCTTCAGTGGTTTCTTATATGTATCTATTATGAATAATAGAACATTCAGAAAACACTTTTCGTAATTCTCATAAATTATCCAATTTTTATGTGCGGAAGGTGGCGAGCCTACCTTGCAGCTGTACCCGGGGCCACTAGCGCCTCCTACAGTATCACCTCAAGCTTTGTCTCCGGTTTTGAAGGAGAGTTGCGAGGCCCTGGCCACAGCCAACCTGAATCCGCGCTTCTTGGCGACGCCATCTCCCGTGTTGCATCTCCAACGAAGTTAGTCCCCCACCGGCGTCGGCGCAGGCGCAGCCGCTCCCTCCCGCTAGAGCGCGCGGCGAGAGTAATCTTTTTCCGATGCCCCCTCGCCCACACGCGTACTTGCGTTCCATGTTTAGCACGGAGAAAGGATGAGACCATACCTTAGATCAGCTCCTGCAGGTAAATTCTTACTAGGGATTTTTATTTGTGTTGTACACGTTTCTAAATTAAAAGGAAGTCGTAAACCTAGTATAAATACCTGGCTCTTCTAGCTAGTTTTGGATGTTGAAGGGTGAGGATCATGTCCTAGATCAGCTCCTGTAGATAAATTCTTACTAGGGATTTCTATTTGTTGTACATGTTTGTAAAGTTAACGTAAGTCATAAACCTATCATAAATGCCTGGCTCGTGTATCTAGTGTTGGATGGTGAACGCTGAAAATCATGTCCAGTGTTCTAGATCAGCTCCTGCAGATAAATTCTTATTAGAGATTTCTATTTGTGTTGTACACATTTGTAAAATGAAAGAAAGTCTTAAATGCCTTGATGATCTATCGAGGGTCGAGGACGAAGTTACATAACTTCATTCAAGCGAATGTATCTGCCTCCTGCAATAATAGACACCTTCCCGGACACGAGTGTTGCCTTCCCTGCGTGACGTCCTGTGCTCCAGAGGGAGACCTCGCGGCTCCAACGCAGTCGCCGGCAGCGGCTCCCTGCGCGCGTATGTACATTGGATTTCAATCTTCCCTCATTTTATTAATCCCCACATCAAACGCGCTCCCCCTTCCCGCAGCGCCCTTGAGGGCAAGGCAGGCCCTTCCTCGCGACGGAGGGAGCGCCCCCCCTCTGCTTGCTCCCCAGGTAGAAATAGGGCTGACGGCTGTGCTTGGGGGACAGCTTCATCTTGTCGCTTCATTTGGTCGTGAAGGAGCTGCAATCGCTGACGATATGAGGGGAACAATTCAGAACTGTAGAAAGTTAAGATTGAAAGTTACCTCGCATCTCAACAACCGTACAAGATCTCAAACAAGTTAGAGTGAATTTCGTTCACTATCAGGTTTTTGATACCCACTTATTTACGTAGGTTATTGTTTAAATAAGGTCCGTTTGTGAATGAGAGTGATATTGACGCGCGATCGCCGTAGTGTGCACGAGTTTCTGATTCCAACATACTTTGATCTCCTTTTGACACTTTTCCCAGCCGTAAGGTATGTCTTTGAGCCGACCTGTACAACTTTAAAATGTTTAAGAAAATTATCGCGTCCGTCGATGTTTTCATGTGTCTGCAGAAACACGAAAGCTAAACAGGTCTTTGGATGGAAACAACTGGATTATCCTCCTTACAGTCCAGACCCTGCACCTACTGACTATCACATGTTTAGATGTTTAAATGTTTTTCTTGGTTGTTATCGATTCAGCCACAACAAAGAAATGAGAACTGCAGTCAGGGATTTTTTTTAGGGGACAAATTTAAACTAATTCAAATTATTTCAAAACTTAACATTAAAAAACCTAAATAAATCCGTACACATTATAAACCATATATTATAAACATATATTATAAACCCATATTAAAAATCCGTACACATTATAAACCTATATTAAATTTCAAACAATATTTTGAAGTTATTAAATGTCAATTCTCATTAAATTTTCTCAACATATACCATTTTGTCAATATGTACTGACTTGCTTGCAAGCGACAATGTTTGAGTAAAATAACTTCGTAATTGACAATACGGAGGGAGCGGGCTGCGACCCTTCCTGGCTGCTCCCCCAGGTGGAAAGATGGCTGACAGCTGCGCGCCTCCGAAAGTGCTTGGGGGGACAGCTTCATCTTGTCGCTTCATTTGGTCGTGAAGGGGCTACAATCGCTGCCGGGAACAATTCTGTAGCTGCAGGAGGTTGTCCGTTGAGATGAAAATTACCTAGTATCTCCAGAACCGCACAAGATCTCAAGCAAGTTAGACTGAACTAGCAAAATACCTGGCGTTGCCCGGATTTTTTCATATTCAATCCTTGTGCAAAAGAAAACATCTGTGTCTTGTTCTGTAACTATTTCTCTCTGTCTCTCACTGTACATCTGTCTCTTTGTCTGTCTCTGTCCTGTCTCTCTGTCCCTCTGACCCTCTCTATCTCTTTTTTTCTCTCCGTCACTCTTGTCTCTGTCTGCCTGTCTCTGTCTGTGTCTGTCTCCGTCACTCTGTCACTACTCTGTCAATACTATCATACATTTCCCTTTCGATTCTAGCAATGGCTGAAATATTATCGTCACTGACTCCCCAAGAGATTAAAAATGTTCGCCCCCAGGCATTACTTATATTATGCTTCTCTGATTTAAGACAAAAAAACAAAGAAAAATTAAAGTTATCTTACAAAATTCTCTAAATATATTAACGCCAGTAAATTTCTCTCATCTCTAGTATAATTAGTACGTCAGATACGTCAAATTTTATTAATATTAGGCCATATGTTCATTTTTTGGTTTTAAATGTACCAAATAATATAAACTAATATAACAAAGTTTCAAATATTTGATAACACGAATAGCCATCTACTTGTGTATTACATTTGCATGTTAGGAATTAATACAAACAGCGTTACATATTTTAACGAGAAATAACATAAAAGTTGCCATTTGTTGTGAAAACTACATTGTAACGCTACTTCATTATGAAGTTGAGAGAATAACCGTTCTATACAAAAACTACACATCTGAAAACCATTTTCACATCAATCGCCGAATTTATACGCACCCCCGCTCCGGCTGCGTTATTTATTCATACCACTCCCGGGGAGTTTGATCTATTCATCATACGGCCCGTGTGGCGGCGCCCGGCAGACCGCGGGCAGCGGGGTAGAATAAAGTTCAAAATCATATCACACAAGGAGACGGCGGCTGGAAACTCGCGCGCAGTTTCAAATAGGTTCAAATGGCGAAGTGCCGGAGCGCGCCTGGAGGCGAGAAGGCAGCCGGCGCACGGTGCGACCTCGCGGCCAAAACCAAAACCTCAAATGGCGCAAACTGATTCAATTACCACGTTCTACCCAGAGGTTTTCCAGGACGCTAATTTCAAGTATACTAATACTAATACACATCCCAAATTTTGTATTAAATACACACACATTAATGCAAAATCCCGGACCGAATGCTTCGCTTCATTCCAGTAATGCAGATTGCCGCTACGAATATATCACGTTCATACGAAATTTTTCGTAAAACATGAATCTGCAGCGCTACGCAGCCAAATTTTCCTTTAATTGAATGAATGTTAAATAAGATAAATTTCTCAATAAATTTTCGGGTGTTATATTGTGTAAATGTAACTTTTATGCTAGTTATATTTTATACCGGATTACTTTGAATACACATTATTGTAATCTACATTAAATGACCATAATTTTTGTTTCACTCACCACCAATAGGGACATCAATGATTGAACAATATAGTAACACATATTTTAGAGCACGTTTTTATAAATATTAGAAACCACAACCTACTATGTTCTCTGACACCACAACAGCGCTGACCGCTTATTCCAACTTCCAACAAGATTCCACAACGCCCGGCAGGGACAGAGATTAGGCTTCGTTCTTTCAGAACAGATGTAAGAAACATTCCTCTTTCGAGTAGGATGGTCAGAAGTTGTGAAAATAAACGTTCATTTTCGAGGTTTTGGCCACGAGTTTGCCCTGTGGCCACACCGTGCGGCGGGCGGTCGGGCGGGTCGGCGACGGGGAATCTGGCGAAGAGAGCCCTGAACAGCCGGAGCGGGAGCGCAGGGCTCAGAGGAAGCAGTTTTCCATGGGCGGCCGGAGCTATTATGTTAGTCCGCTCAACGAGAAGTTGCAAACTCGAATATGGCCTAGGATGGGGGGAGGAGAAGGTGGGATGTATTACGAACGACGAAACTCTTCCTGGTGTTCCGCTGTGCAGGTTATTGGGGCTAGAAAATTGAATCCTAACCGTTAACTGGTGACGTGCCTTCAAACTTCTCTTACCGGTGACGTGCGGTCTGTGAGACCCTAAAGTTTTAGGCAGATTATTTTCGGTGTTCTACATCATGTTCACGTGACAATTTTTTTTCACGTTCACAATGCTATAATAAACAAGAAAATAAAAGGATTTATTGTTAATACGTAAAATTAAAATATAATTATTTATTTCACGCCAAGTACATTTCTGGTTAAAATTTGTTGCATATTGTTTCTTCACTATTAATTATCGAAAAACTCGTAGAGTTGCTTGAAATATTATTCACTACATTAAAAAACCTTTATTTGAATGCCATAATGCATTGTTGCACGAAAATTATCCATTAATAAAAAATTTACAATGCACATTCACTGTGGGAAGAAAAGTCCCATTGCTGGTGATATGAGGTCTGCCAGACCGCTCTAAAATTTCAACTGGCCCTCAAAGGAGAACGTCTGTTATTGGATCCGCTGCCCCGCATGTGAGTAGTTAAGAAACAGATAGGAAAGTACTGTAAAGAAAAACTTATTGCAATGTACCAGAAAAGAGGGCTACACATTTATTATTCCTCAGCGGTCTCAGAGACCGCACGTCATCAGTGTAGGGCTGAGCATGCCGTGTAGAATTAACGGAAGGTAAAGCCAGAAACAATTCTTTCAACTATCGATTGTTTTCGCTGGCTTGCTTTGTCAGTCACGGAGAACAAGCGCGCTGCTTGTCTGCCTGTGGTATCTACTACTAGCTTCAAAACAGTTCCCTGAATATTTAACTGTTATTTTAATATGTATTTCTTAGCCAATTTTTCTTCATTAGATGTTGGTAACGTTCATGAAGTCACTTCAGTAGTATGTCCATGTTCGTAGGGATTATTGTGTTTCCAGAGCAACTAGTTTTTTTGCTGTTCATGTGTATTTGATAATGACGGCCACGGAGATATGCTCTAACATAACACTTTGTGTTATATTACACAAATCTCCGTAAGAATCATTAAGAATGTTCAAGGAGCGTGTGGATATGCAGCAATGAAAAATTAAAACAGGTTTATCTCTGGCATAAACATTCCAGTGAAGGTCGCGGTAGCATGAAAGGCGACCTGCGGAGAGGCTGTGAGGAGAAGAATTGTTGTGAGGAGAGACTGAAGAAAGATTGTTGAGGAGATATCGGTAGAGGTCGAAATTTGAGTTTGAAATGTTCACACAATTATTCGCAAGCATTTGAACATACATTACATACCGCAAATGTTCGTTCCAAAAATGTCTCCTGACAACAACGAAACAAGAATAATTCTTATTGGCGATCTGATAGAAATGCTGATCAAAATAACAATGTTCATAACATAATCCAGGAGATGAAACTTGACGCTATTTGTACGACCCGGTCCCTAAACGAGTCATGCGAGTGGAAATCCAAAACATCTCCTAGGAAAAAGAATTCTTAAGGACACTAGCAGATGCAAAGTTATGCTGGAAGTTTTCTTTGACGAACACAGTCTCGTCCACTATGAGTTTATTCCAGAAAGTCGTACTGTAACAACAAAACTGTATATGGAAATCCTTTATCGCCACACGGAAGCAGTAAGAAGAAAATATCATGAAAAAACGAGGACAAAACTCCTGGTCTGTATTGCACGATAACGCACCATCGACCAGTATTGGTAAAAAATTACGTTTAAAACTTGTAGATCAAATTGAAGAATTCTTCCTGATTGTCAATATATATGTTTGGTAATAAAACGTATCCAATGCAATTTATGACAATCCTTTATTATCCACCATTTACGCAACGTTTCGTAACTTGTTTTGTTACATCATCAGGTTCCTTGAGAGAACTGTTGTTCCATTTCGTGATAAAGGCAAGTTTCAACTGTGAAACCCGCGAGGACACATTGTGAACTTGGCAAGAGCCTCACCCGAAGGTGTTTTACTTGGGAACGACCTCACCGAAGGTGTACACCTTTGGGTGAGGCCGTTGCCAAGTAGTTTGTTTCCAGTTTTTTCTCCCATCAAAATCAGGCGAATGCTGAAGCAGTACCCTTACAAACGGGCCACGGACCGCGTGCGATCTTTCCTTCCTCTTCCTTGTCCTATTCTCTTACACACACACACACACACACACACTAACATGCACTACACTACCACACATGCCGGGAGACCGGTCGGGAGCTTAGAGCTTGTCTCGGCTGGGACGACACCTCCCTGGTGGAGATATCTGATTGAAGAAAACCCTGCTAGTCGACGGTAGGTCGGCGCCGCATCTTGCCATTCAGCGGGGAAGACCACCACTATCTCCCGAGAAAAGCATGTATTGCACTTACTGGAGGCATGGCCCTAGTAGGTGACACGTCCAGAATCACTAACAATCAATCAATTGAAAGTAGCAATCCCGATGTAGTGGTCTCGTCGCCGAGAACGATCGGAACCTTGCGGCCGCTTCGAGTGCACGGCAGCCGTTCTCAAAAGTGCTGGGAGTTGCGAGATGGAACTCAGCTGTGGCTTGGCGGCGGGGGGAAGAGCAATATGCCCTGGGCATCTGTCACGCGTGTGGCAGTCAGGAGAATTTTCACAAAGTGCTGCAAAATAAAATCCATCTGGCCGTAACCTGTTTCAAAGAGATCACACGAAGCTATTAGACATCTCTGACTAGTTGAAACCACATCTGCCGGAGAAAGTAAAAGTAAATTCCTTGAAGAAACTAGAAGAAATAATTATGTATAAAATAAACAAGAAACAAAAGTATAATAAATAAAATAAACTGGAATCAGCGCTGTGTTTCAGTGGTATTAATCGTTCAAGTTTCCCACGTTCAGTAATTTAAAATTACCTTTATTAATCTGTGATACATTTTCATGGAAATGCATGAAGAACGAATGTCTTACACAAGAATTTTGATCGCTTATGACCATAGAGTTGCACAGCGATCTAAAATAAATTAAATACAAAATGACAGTCCTAGGGAAAAGCAAATTGTTAGTTGAGGGCAGAATATCGGAGCTCACCACTTCTAAAATTGAATAGAACGGGTGGCATTAAATGTATGTCCAGTTCGTTTTCCAACCACTAATCTCATTCAATCAGCACATCGGATCAACTTACTCCTATCTTCGTAGAAATTCCTAAGGATATTCGTTTTAACTTAAAAATAATAAAAAGAAAATTCTACTAATAGAACTTCACACATTTTACCCGTGTCTCAATAAAATTTCTGTACTTCAAGCAGAAACTTGTGAGATTATGAACAGAATAATCTATTTGAACTTCGATTAAGATGCACATCTATAAAATAAATATCTCAATTTCTATGTTTCAGTTATGTAAATCCGTTCATTTACACAAAAATGTTCTGAATATATTTGCATTTTTATTGTTATAAAAGAATTTAAATTATTATTAAATAGGTATTTAAAACGGTTTTACATTGTATATAGTTTCCTTATAATGTCGCAATAGCTCAATTGATTTGTTTCAGCACAATAAAACCACTCTGAAAAAATAATCCGTAAACGTGTAATAAATTGTTCACAATATATCTCTCTACCTTTTGTGTTTACTTTAATTGGGGGGAAGTGTGTTTTAAATAATTTTAAGGCTTTGAGTCCATCAGTTTTCTAACGCTAGCGAACACTAAAGGTTGGACCACTTTTGTTCAACGTTTCAAATACATCCCACTTGTTTATAATTTTAAAAACTACTTTTTCAATACCAAAACTGCCAGTTACTTGAAAATAAAATACATTTAACATTCATTCAACCTTTGGAAGGACGCTACTAGCGTGAAATCGGAAATTACGACATCACAATTTTCCAAATTTAATTTCTGGGTAATATATCGGGCGATGGAGCGGGCCGTCCCGGAAATGCGCGCAATAACTCTGGTCCTCTATCCGATGATTTTGCCGCGCTTGAACTGTGTGCCTACCCCGTGCAAAGTTTGCTCTAACAACGCGACCGTGCAATCGTTTCCCGTTGACATAGCACGGGCGTGGTAAAAATACGCTGGAGCACGACAAACAACGCAATTTAACAATTTATTTGCATTGCTAGGAGAAATGTTTAGGAGTTTTGCAAGTGCAGTTCTTGCTGGTTTTGAAATGGGAACGCACTTGCATTATGTTTGTCGAACAAGAGGTTGTTACTACTTTGAAAAAAGAGAATGCCGGAAAATGAAAAATCCACACATAGTCTGCGAATACAAATAAAGATGATGAAACTTCAACCAGGGGTGCCCAACTTGTAAGGCTCTTAGGCCGACAGTGCGGCCCTTAGGGCCACAATTAAAACCTTTAATATTGTTGCGGGCCATATTAATTATCATTACTCCGCGATCCACTCCTGCCTTCCCTGAACCAAAACCTATACCTTGGCAAATAATTTATATTACTATTTCAATTAGAATTAAATTGATGCCCAGATTTTCCCTAAAACCTTTTCAAAGCATTAGCTTAATTTTATTATGCATAGAATATTACCAAATCACTGGGTTTTAATGAAGTGCACCAAACTAGTGGTGCTACAGAATTACAGAAACGTTTTCGCACTAGTTAGTCTCCTAATATCTTTGTTCTGAGCTAGCTTATTCCACTTGCCACATACGTCATGCTACTCTTGCTGGAAGAAAATATTATTGGGACAAAGTAAAATAATATGCTCTTAGGGACGAAGTTAAACGACGGAGATTTTCTTTCATGAAATAATCATTTCATACCAGTGTCTCGTCAAGTAGTATTACATAACAAGTGGTTCACATCAGAATATACATTATTTGATTATTTGGTGGCTACAGTGAAACATGGAAATGTATATAACAATGAACAAAGTCCATAAATAAGTGGTTTTGCATTCTTCCCCCATACTTACGTTACCGTTAACAAATATATAAAAACCACAAAAAAATCACTGTTTGCTTTTAACAAACTAAACAGTTGATGTTAATTGAACACTGAGAAAGAGATACGGCACTAAAAAATTTAAAAAAATATGTGAAATTCAAACTATTCAATATACCAAACTCCTAATGAAAAGTTCAATTCATATTTTTTGTACTCCCATTCTATAATCCTGTCATTTGATGGCTGCAACCAGCTGCATAATGATACTTATTTCGACACAGTTTTCATTATGATATTGGTTCTTGACCAATCACAGACAAGTTTACAAACCAAGTATGGGCATTTAATTAGTCATTGGGAATCGTTCTAGTAAATAATTTCGTTCAATTGTGTACATTAAACTTACATTTGATATTATATTATGCTTGTTAGTTTTAATTTATTTCATTATTACTAATTTTAATCGTGGAATATTATTTAAAATAAATTGGAACGTAATTTCACTTTGATCCTATTTGACTAGCGCAGTACTTTCTCGCAGGCGGACTGGTGGCCAGAGCCATCTGCGGCAGCCTGCAAGGGTTATGTTAGGTAGCGTCTGCTAGGTGGCCGTAGGCAAATCCTTTATGTCAATGACCTCGAAACGATTCAATGAAAAAATTAACGTATAAATTTTTTTTAAAGAGTACCATATGAAACTCGATGTGATGGTACTCGCTCGTATCGTAATATCACACTCGTGAATTAATACCTATCATTACATCATCGTTTCATAATGTACTATTATAAAAGAATTCACAAAAAGATGCTAATCATCGCATTTCGTTCTGATTTGTAAAAAAACCTCGCGGACATAAACTGAAATCTGTTAACTGCGTCTTCCGAAAGAAAAGCGCGAGTAACGACGAAGCCAAACAACGCTCGCCGCGCGGCGTCTTCCTTTGATCCGTCTACACGCCGTCTAAACATCGGCCCTGTGTGGCGCGAAGGGACGAGGGAATGAGACAGTGCAGTGCCTCTTGATTTCCTCTGGGTCTTTCCCCACACGCTCGATAAACGCTGGTGCACGCGAACATTCACGCTCAGCGAGGTCTACATTTACAATAAGATGGTCTGCGAAGTAGAAATGCCAACAATAAATACTTGTTTTTGTAACAGTCCTGTTATATCTTTGAGACTGACCGGATGAGACATGGTGTCAATAACATGTCAAGATAGCTAAAGGACTTAGAACAATGCAGTCGGTTTCTCAATTTTTTGAAGGGCATTAACCTGTACAGTAATTGATCAGAAAAATGTATAAACTGGTTAATAATGTTATATGAATGTTCCCATTTTGAGTGACGTAACATTACACGTAAATTAAAGTATATATTAATGAAATATTAATTTTATTGTGTAGATGTCGTTAATAACCATTTGTAGTTAATGCGACATAGAATAAAATAAATAAATAAATAAAGTCATGTTATATCGATATGAATATAACGCAATTAACTGACGCACAAAAAGCTACTTCAGACGGCAGGTGCTGGAGGATTTTAATAGATCGCCATTCGTTAAGAACAATCGAAGTAAATAGATTTTATCTAACATTTGTTATGTGTTCCCATTGACAGAACAGGTATTTCTTAATTCTATGAAATGTTCTTAACATTTGGTTTTACGACAACGATTGAACGAATTACTCGATTACGATTTCTTATCCAAAAGTTTTTCAGTAGAACTGTTTGTTATTAAATTGTTGTTCCTATGACTTGCAATGCATAGAAGACGTTTATTGGATAATAACAAATTACTTAATATAGAACTATAACATCAGTAAAATATAAATAGACGATGTGGATCAGAGAATTTCTATTGAAGTTCCAAAAGACTGTTTTCTCGGGTCTGTGGTGCACAAATATGATTTATTCTGTTCAATATTATTTAAACTCGGTAGTAAGAAGGGAATACGATTGCCGACCTGAGTGGCTGAGATGGGTGTCACGTTCTGAAGAGTTGCGGGTTCAAGTCCCCGCCGTGGGAATGATTCTCTCTTGTCTTTCACGAATGTCTGTTGTGGCGGAAAGCCTTGAGAGTCTGCTGACCACAGACCGAGGAGGGCGCAATTGTGTGTCTAGTGTTATGGTTAATTGTGTCCCCATGAGGGACATATTGGTTACCGGGCGCGGGTAGTCGAAATGAAGGTGAAGCTGAAAAAAGGCCCAGGGTAAAAAAATAACTGAAACATAAATAGATATAATATTACGTGTCTCGGTACAATTACAATTACGAAGATTTTTTTTCGATGAATGTGCTTATCAAAAACATATCTTAAAATAAGGTCACGTTCAATTGTTCAAAACCATGAGTATTTTTTGTGTCATTTGGCTTCAAATATAGTCGCCCGCTTCGACTTTTCTGCGCTTTCTCAACCTAATGTGAGAGGTGCTTGGAGATGCTTGAATGTTACGTACGTTAGAATTTGTGTATTATTTCATATTGTTCGTTTCTTCGATTCTTACATTCGAGCTTTTGTTATACGTTTACAATTAATATTTTAGATATTATCAATACTTATTTGATAATCTATATTTTTTGTCCGTGTTGTAAGGAATGTGTTTGTACTCTCAATGTATAGATGTATTTTCTTTCAAGCTATCCACATGGAGAGCTTTTAGCATTACATGTTCAGACAAGGAGTAAGGTATAGTTTGAGTTAAAATGACCATATTTAGAGAATATTATAATACTGTCGTATTTAATAAGTTCTATTAGATATTTTTCAATGTATTTGCATTTATTTAAGCAAGCAACAACTTGCAAGCAATAAGCTTTCAGCTATAAGCAAGCAGATTTCAAACATCCGGTTATTTATGTAAAAAATGAAATGATAAATAACGTAATATAATAATCGTAAACATATAATGTGCTTAAAGTTGGTTTTTATTCCATTGGATTTGCAACGTTGGAAACTTACCTACTTAAAAACTTAATGAACTTAATTTAGTGTTTAATTCTGTTATATGTACATTCCATTTGAGGTTTGATTGAATTGAAAGACCTAAAAATTTTGTTGCCTCAACATCAGCTAATTGCATAATGACCTACTTAACGGAGGGAACATATTTTCATGCAATATTGATATTTATAATTACAACACACGCCGTAGAAATCACGTGCATCAAGTGTCAGTATCAACAGCTCAATACAAGAAATCAACATACAATACATGTACGTTACTTTACAACGCATTGCCAGATGACATAAAACAATTAAAGTCGGTATACAAATTTAAGTTAAAAGTAAAATCTTTTCTGCTGCAAAACTGTTTCTATACAATTAGAGACTATACTGATCGTGAAAAAGAAAAATAATGTAACAAAACAAAGATATATAATGAATTAGTTTATGTTTGCATTGTATACATTTAAAAAAATATTTAATACGCCTGTAACAAGTAATGTACTTCAGCTTCCGGGTCAATGACCCCCATCTCGATCAGGTTTTTGTCCAGTTTCCCTAGATCCATAGAGAAAATGCTGAGATGGCCCCTTGTTTTGCTTCTGGACATAAATGTAGCTTCACTGTGCGCAACGTTTTGTTGAGCACTCCTTTTGCTTGTAGTTCATTTACAGTTGAAATTGATTTTCTATAACTCGGGAAAAAACATTTTTCAAATATCTTTATTTTCTAAAATAATTATTTTCTAAATTAATTTTTCGTTTCGGTTGTTGTTTTTTTAATTATAAAATTCTGGCCCTCAAGAAAATGTGCGCAGATAAATTTCTTTCCCACACGTCATATACAGTTTTTACTGTTTTTTGACTAATAAATAAATAAATAAATAAATAAACTTTCGAAGTATTGGCCAGGTATAGTAGAAGTTGCCAGTATAGTTTGAATGTACGCAATGTGAAAGGGCAAGCAGTAAGTAATATTTATCTGCCGTATCTACAAATTTGTTTTAATAGTATTCGCTCATTTGCTATTTCATATTTTCGAAAACGACCTACGAAGTTGGAAGTAGAAGTAAGAGGTTTTGAAGGCGAGTTGTCAGCAAAAATAAAACGTTTTAGCAGCCTTTGTTCTTACCATTCTCTCTTGCGACAATGACTCCGTTTAAATCATTGTCATTTCGCTCAGTGGCAAGACAGAGCTTTGAAATTCATCGATTGATGATTGTTTGCGATTGCGGGGGCGTCACAACAGAGGTCAATAGTCCTGTAAGTGTAGTGCGTGTTTTTTCCTCGGGAGGTGGTGGTCATCTTTTCCCCGCTGGATGGCGAGATCTGGCGCCGACCTACCGTCGACTAGCGGAGCGGGGTTTTCCCGTCAACCAGGTATCGCCCACCAGTGGGGCACGGCCCCAGCTAGGACGAGCTCCAAGCTCCCGACCGGCCTCCCGGCATGTGTGGTAGAGGCAGTGCATGTTAGTGTGTGTGTGTGTGTGTGTGTGTGTGTGTAAGGGGTAAGGATAGGACAAGGAAGAGGAAGGAAAGATAGCGCACGGTCCGTGGCCCGTTTGTTAGGGTACTGCTCCGGCATTCACCTGATGTTGATGGGAGAAACCATGGGAAAACTACCGTTCAAGCAGCTGTCCGCTTGAATTCCCCTCCAGGGCAGCGACTGAATTCGACCTAACTGACAAGTCAATGTCTAAAATGCTGCGACCATCGAACCTGAGACCTCCAGTGAGAGGCACTAGCAGCGCCATCAGTTACTGCCCTGAGCGACCTGTTCCGCTCCATTAGGAGACCATGCCATCGCATTGGCATCTGACGCCGAGAAACGTGGATCTATCTTGTGGTGGCCTGCTCCTGGGGGGGGGGCGAGCTCTTCCGCAGGGTGTTTTCAGTTTCTTTGAATTTTAATTGTTCAGAACACCCTATGGTTGTCCCATGTTTTGGGCGTCTGACGGCGCGCGGCCTCTGCCGTCCGCTCCTCGCCTCATCGATTGCCGCGAGGGAGCGCTGCCCTCGCCGCCGTCGCCGCGCTCCTCGCTCGCTCTCTTTGCGATTAGGCAACGGAATATTCCTTTCCCCAGAATATTCATGTCCATATTCGCCACAAACAATCGAGGTTTTACAAAGTGGTTTAATAACATGTGCCTTAACATTAATGTTTGCGCGGAGGATAATTTAATTTGACAGAGGATATAGTAATAATAATAATAATAATAATAATATAATAATAATAATAATAATATAACACTAACACAACACACACAATCTTCAGTCCAATCAACGCCACTACCCGATAAAACATGCACTACACTTACGGGTCTAATGAACATAGCAGTTGACGCGCCAGGAAAAACTAATCAAAAATAATCTATATCTATATCTATACTAATATATAAAGACAGAACTGCACTGCCTTACAGCGCGATAATCTCTGAATCTACTGAATCAATACGAATGAAACTTTTGTACTAGCTTCCTTTAAAGGTCTGGAGTAACATAGGCTATGATTTACAACAATAAACTTTAACATATTCACAAAATAATTACTTTTCTAGACATTTTTCGGCTAGCATTACATTGTAGATTCAAGAATGCATCAATGTTAATAGTTAAGCTTTGCGCCACCTCAGGCGCAGTCTTCGTGAAAACTCAGGATGTCTGAGATCTACTGCTCATTTCATCAACAGCCAGAATTATTACGAAATTCACTGGGGTTTGAATACGGCTATTTACACATGTCCGTGAATGTTAGTTCAGAAAATTTGTGTATCGTTTGAACGACAGCCGTAACAACAGTGGTAAGGAATGTCAATGTACATGTACATGTAATAAGTAATAATATACAGTATAATGTTGAGTTAGGTTGAGAGAGTAAAAAGTACAATAACATACAATGTAGTTGAGTTAGGTTGAGGTAGTAAAAAGTATAGAATGTATAGTAATGTACATGACATAGATATCGTATATTTTCAAAACAACCTCTTATTTACAGGAATTTGTGAATTCTAAATTGTTGAAAACAATGGTGAAACGGAAGACGCATTTGTCAAAATATACTTCAAGTCCGAAAAGATGGGCAGAATATAAAAGTTCAGGATCGGCTACACAAACGCAAGAGCGACTTGCTGAAGACAACAACACTACAAGGAGAGAAGTCAATTTCAATAATTCCCTAGGAAGCAACTCAGCTTTTCATTATGACCCCTAATTTGATTATTTGTGTAGTTCTCATATTCAGACTGGTCATATGGAAAATGTTTGCATGTTTTGTGGAGCAAAAATACGAGCATTCGAACATATTAGCATGTGTTGTTCTAATGGGAAAGTTAAGTTAAGGCCTTTAGTGGAGCCTCTTGACATTTTGAAAAGCCTGCTACTTGGTGAACATCCTTTATCAAAGCATTTCCTACGCCATTTGAGACAATACAACTGTCTTCTTCAGATGACATCTTTTGGTTGTACAGAACATAAAGAAGGATTTTACATGCCTACATTCAAAATTCAGGGCCAAATTTATCATCGCATTGGTAGTTTACTTCCAACAACGAACCCTGGATTTCTGCAGGTGTATTTCCTTTCTGAAGCAGACCAAATGTCTTTGCGTCAAAATATTGTACCTAATTTAAATCCAGAAATTATACAATTGATGCACAGTATGTTGCACACACACAATAAATATATTAAAAGTTCCAAGTATTCTGGATTACAAAATCCTTATCCGAGCTGACATTATCCCTGTCAATTATCACAGAGGCTATTTCAACCAACCAACAACAAATGAAGTGGCTATATTACTGGTGGATGAAGATAAAGGGCACCGAGATATTGTATTGCACAGTAGAAATGGAAGGTTACAGCGTGTTTCAGAGTTACATCGTGCTTACGACCCTCTTCAGTATCCTCTCATATTTGTTAATGGAGAAGATGGGTATTCTATTAATATTCCACAAGTAATTTCAGGAAGAGGAAACCAAAACCTTTCAAAGAAAATATCTTGCATGCAATACTATTCTTATAGATTTATGGTGAGGGAAGGTACAGTGAATTTTCTGCTAATGTTCCAGCAATTATTGAATCAGTTTGTTGTTGACATGGCTGCTAAAATTATTACAGAAAGACTTAACTATATCAAACAATATCAAAAAACATTAAGAGCAGAGAACTACATTCATCTTCGAGATGCAATTAACAATGACGCTAACGTAAATCCACAATATATTGGACAGCAGATCATTTTACCATCTACTTTCACTGGTTCACCAAGGTACCTCCATGAGAAAACCCAGGATGCTATGACATAGGTGAGACACCATGGTCGCCCTGATCTTTTTATTACAATGACATGCAACCCAAATGGCCAGAAATTAGACATTAATTGTATCTAGGACAGAATCCTCATGACAGGCATGATATTATTTCATGTGTATTTCATCAGAGATACCAAAATTTGATGAATTTGATCACCAAAAACCACATTTTTGGCGCAACTGTATGCCATATGTCAATAATAGAAAGGCAAAAAAGAGGATTTCCCCATGCTTATATTCTGATTTGGCTTCAAAGAAAAATACAACCGGAAATTGACTTAATTATTAGTGCTGAGATACCCAATAAAGAAGAAGATCCTCTTTTTCACGAAATTGTTTCCAAACACATGATTCATGGACCATGTGGAGAATACAATTCACGATCGCCATGCACGGTCAATGGTAAATGCAATTAGAGATTCCCACGCTCTTTCACTGTTCAGACTCAGTCAGACAATGATGGATATCCACTTTATAGGAGACGTTCGCCTGAAGATGGTGGTCACATTGCAGTTTTGGGTAGACATTCTGATACACAAGTGGTTAATCGCTGGGTTGTTCTTCATTCACCAGTACTAAGCAGATGCTTTTCAGCTCATATTAATGTAGAATACTGTCACTCTGTGAAAGCAATCAAGTAAATTATTAAGTATGTTAACAAAGGTAATGATCGAGCAACTTTTACTGTCCAAAATGATTGCAATGAAATTGAAAAGTACATAAATGGTCGCTACGTGAGCACATCGGAAGCCTTCTGGCGAATATTTGAGCTGCCAATTCATGAAAGATACCCAGCTATAATTCATCTGGCGGTGCACTTACAAAATGGTCCAAGGGTGTATTTCAACCAGCATAATATTCTGCAAGTCTTAGAAAATCCTCCTCAGACAACATTAACTGGCTTTTTCAAACTGTGCCATGATTATGATTTTGCAAAAACTTTGCTTTATTGTGAAGTGCCTGCATTTTATGTCTGGAGAAATAAAAATTGGCAGAGAAGGAAACGTGGTCAACTGGTTGCAGGGCATTTGGGTGTAAGGAGAAATGCTACTCTTGGAAGAGTTTACACTGTGCATCCAAACTTCACAGAATGCAATTACCTTCGTCTGCTTCTACATCACATTCGTGGTCCAACTTCTCTTGCTAGGCTAAAAACAGTGAACAGTATCGTACAGCCTTCTTACCAGACAGCGTGTAAGAAACTGGGCCTCATAGAAAATGATGAGCATTGGAAACATACGCTGAGTGAGGCTGTACTTACACAGTCACCATCACATATTCGTGAACTATTTGCGATACTATTGGTATTCTGTCAGCCATCTGATCCAAGCAGTTTGTGGTGTGAATTCAAGGGTAAGTCATGTGTGAGGATATTCTTTTTCAAAAGCGTTTGCATGAAGACAACCAAGATATACCATTCATCAGTGGATGTATTCAATGCAGGATTAATTATTTTAGAAGACATTATTGCAACTTTCAGTGATAAGCGACTTCGTGATTTTGGTATTCTTGAGCCAAGTACACAAAGTTCTGACTATATAAGAGATACATATAGTATGTGTGATGTGCATCGATACCTAAAAGAAAATTTACCGAAATTAGTTCCTGATCAAAGAACAGTCCTTCAGCGCAGTTATTAACAGTGTTCAAAATGACAATGGTACCTTGTTCTTCATTGATGCCCCTGGAGGAACCGGCAAAAACGTTTGTAATCCATTTAATTATTGGATAAATGTAGATCAGAGAGAAAACTGTCTTTGCTGTCGCGTCTTCTGGAATCTTAGCAACATTATTAAAAGGTGGGAGAACAGTACATTCCACCTTCAAATTGCCTTTGAACACAACTTTTATAGAACAAGCGAACATGAAATGTTAGTAAGAATATTTCTATTGCAAAGATTTTTCGTGATTCAGTATTAATTATCTGGGATGAGTGCACCATGAGCAACAGATGTCACATAGAAGCTGTTGACAGAATGTTACGGGATGTACGATCATTTTCCAAATTCTGGGAGGAATTACTGTTGTATTTTCTGGTGACTTCGGCAAACCTTGCCTCGTAATATGATAAAGGCACTAGAGCTGATACAATCAAAGCCAAGCATAAAGACATCGCCCCAATTTGGGCAGAATGTTAAAATAATGACTCTCAGTACAAACATGAGGACTTTGTTAACTGATGACTCAGATTCTGGCGCAATTTGCAGCATTGCTTCTCGCAGTTGGAAAGCGGTTAGTTACCAATATCAATAGCCAAAATACTATTGTAGATCATCGTATAGTCACGTGGTTCACACTATAGATGATTTAATTCAGAAGATATATGAGGATGTGCAAACCAATCCTAAATAAGAGAACACATGGCTATCGGGATGGAGACGGACAGATCAATGGCAGGAAGGG
>JAHLJT010009355.1:58553-92286 GCA_031308135.1 Acheta domesticus | reverse complement strand
GCAAATAGCGCATGCAATGTGATTTCAAATTGTCATAATTATCTACGACCATTCCACTCGTGAAATTAAAACCAACAGTGTTTAACTTAACATACAAAACGACCCAAACGGGACGGTATATCTCAAACTCTTCGTCACTTTTTCCTACCGCTTCTCCCTCCTGGCCAATCGTAAACTGTGACTCATCTATCTTAGGAGATCATCTATCTTATATATAGATTGCTATGTCGATATCCACAAAACCGCGTATGCACTGTCACATAACCTTTTTGATTTTAACATGGCTTTCAATTATTTTCAAAATTTGGTGTATATTGGAACTCTGTTGGGCGTAATTTCTTTCGCCCATTAAACACCACTCGTGCTTTGGAAAGTCTCAGATAAATCCCCTCCTCCCTTCACGAATCTGGGAATTTATCCACAATTTCCAAAACACTCTAGTATTAACTATGATAAATTTACATTTTGTGCTCGCCCCGTCCAGTTTGAGTTCCATAGTGCTTCCTGTCCTCGCTCTCTCCGTGAAAGGTTTTATTTTGCGAATTGAGATTAACGAAGTAACTGAGGAGAACCGCGATGAATTTAGATACCAAAACTTGGGTCGTAGGTTTGTTTAATATTTGATTTTGTTGTTGAGCTGTATTGCGATTTCTTCGTAATGTCTTTCCCGTTTACGAAGAATAGGCAATATTATAATTTAGAATCGTTTTTTTATTACCATATTTTTCAATATTCCTATTCATGGTAGGTTTCGGAAAATCTCTCATTTTTCTCTTGAAATCTTACCTCATTAGCTGAGGTTTTGGGAATTATACCCGTTTAATTTAGTATCTTCAACCATATAAAGTACCTGGAGGTATCAGAATCTAGAATTTTGTTTGAAAGCGTCGTATTTTGTTTGAAATTCATGAACAGTTTATTCATTTATTCGCGACCGAAACAAGACGCCACTTGCATTGAAATGGGTCTCGGCCGCGAAAGCATTCGGTTGGCGCTGTTTCGTGCGGAATAGAGATGGAGTGAGTGAGGCCGCAATACATTCGCAACTAGCAATTTCGCCCGCGCCTCGACCTCCAAAGACAGCTGAACAACTGCAATGCGCACTTGCAGTTGAAGATCGAATGAATTTTCGCTTCCCTTGCAGTGAAAGCAATAGAGATGTTTTTGTTATTTAAGGTCGCATCAACTTGTAGGTCTTTAGCGACCGCTATTGTATGTAACGTTGTGGAATGGGGATGAAACGATGTGGTGATGATAGGGGGTGAAAGGACGAACGCATTCAAGCAAGCCCGAGGCGGGACACCGCGGTTCTGAGATCACTACTGCGTTAGCGATCTGGGCCATGGGGGCCGCAATAGAGATGTTTGTTAATTCACAACTAGCAAAGCGCGTTGTTTTCCTTAATGTTTCGTTTTAGAGATATTTCCTTTATAGAGAGATTCCTTTTCCTTTTATTGTTTCAATAGAAAAAAGGCTCTTAAATAGTAATTCAATCTGAAAAATTCTATAACTTTCTTTATAAGCTTGCAGGATTGAAGGAAAACCTATGCAATACGAAATCTTATTTGTATTCTACATATTTCTAGCACCTTCTCCAACTAACCATACATTTTCCTTGCGCCACATTCGACTATCTATTTCTCAGACTCGAGAGAGAGAACTTTGTGATATTGAGTTAACTGTTGTGAGATCTGTAGCTATTACATTAACTAATTTGAAAGAAAATTCGAAACTTTAGCGTAACTTTAGACTCCTGAAACAGACCTTCCTCTGTCAATTGCCTGTGTCTCCTACAAAGGTTGCTGCGAAAATGTAAAGAAACAACACGTCTCTAGTAGACCTTCCTGAACGTCTGTTATTTTCTTGTAACTTTTGAACGTCTTTTCGCTGAATTTTAAAGAACTTTGGCCTAAAGATCGCAGATCGTGTTTACTCCTGTTTAAGATGATGTTGAAATCTAAAACAAGATTTTCGCCTGTTAAGAAAAACTTAGTATTCAATAGTATCTTAATTGTTCGTTGCTGTCTGTATCACCAACACCGCTAAGCGTTTTGAGTGTTTGCATGTGCAAGAAGCATTTTATTGGCAGTGGGCAGAAGACTGAGCGTTGACAGTTATTGCAATATTTTAAATATTTTGTGAATATGAAAACTTTGTGATTGTATTTCAACATTTGGAATTTTTAAAAGGGAATACAACCGTATATGAGATCATATTTGAGTAAAATGCTTCAACTCGTGAAAGATTGTGAAATTTAATCACAGTAATGTTGTAATATTGTGTATTAGATTAAGCATTCGGCTTTTCCAAGTGGCTACTATGTAACAAGTAACTGCCTGATATCAGTGTATCATAATTAAGCTGCGGATTTTCAATTAAAAATTCTATATTTTTGGCTACTTATTCATTTTGAGGCATTAGTAGTCTCCCTGATTCATAATAGATTACAAATCCGCATTGCATATTTATTATTCTGTATTACTTGGTTTTGTGTTTGATTTTGTAACCTTAGGCTTACGGACATTGCATTTCTTTCGATGTCAGAGTTGAATTCTAAATAGTTTTTATATCATTTGCAAAATCAATATTTCTTCGTTTTATGTTTCCTGCAGATCAGATTAGGTAAAGTATGGATTTAATTAAAAAATTGTACTTGGAACTGTTTATGCAAATGCTCATGTTCAGTGCGAGGGTTCAGTTCAAAAAAGTGGCCAGGCGCGCCAACTTTGTTTCATCATGGTGTGGCGAATATTTTGGGAACTTCACATTCTGCCTCATTTGCAATTCCCGTCTCCGCTACTGCTCAGGGATGCAAATGTGTCTTGTGAAGTACTTTATGCGATTCCGGAATTTCAATTTCAAATGGAAAAGCAACTTTAGCTGTCTGAGGTGGGCGAGTCGGCTAGCGGCTCAATGTCTAGGTCAGCGCTGTCCAACTTCCAAGGCCTCACGGGCCAAACCCAAAACTTCTAATATGGTCGCGGGCCATATTGTCATTACTTTAACAACCCACGCCTGACTTCTTCGTATTGTACAGCCCTGGTCTAGGTCCTGGAGGTTAGGGCTGTCCATAAATCACGCAACGCAAATTTCGAGAATTTTCGATACCCCTCTCCCTTGTAACGCACTTCCCTATCCCTATGTAACGCAGCGTAACGCTACCTCAGACCCCCTCCCTTCCCCTTTAGCGTTACGTAATTTATGGATGATCCCTTACGCTTCACTTGTCTTTTGAGTGTCGAATGTGAAGTATCTCGTATACGCTGACATAAGATTCTTTTTTAACGTGATCGATTCAGTGCACTTCTTCACATGTGTTAGGGCAGTAGAATACGTTGGAAATGTCACATTAGGGCCCGGAGTAATATTTCAAAGAACATTTGTTACATCCTGAATATACGGAGTGTATACATACGTATATACGTAGTATAGGGAAAGTTATGTAATGCTGCGCGAAAAAAATGGCGGAATTTCGTCAGAAAAAAATCATTGCCGGGCTCTGGTAACGAAAAACTGGATAATCCAGTTGCTAAATTAAGAAAGAAAATCACCTAACGTGGTGTAGCCAGAATCCCCCTTTTGTGGGACCTTGATACCTAAAAACCAATTGAAAGCAAAACTTCCGAATGTCCGTTCGTCTGTGAGCACTATTAGTTTCGTCTATTTTCTTGATATAAAGATTGGAATTCCTCAGAAATTATTTGTATGAAAGTGGCATTGTCTCATAATACTTTGAATTATTATTTTGTTGTAGTATTTTTTTTCTCATTACTCAAAGCGAAAGTTGCCAATCTTGTTTACTGATCGATCAGAACATCAGATTCTGTTTAAAATACATTTTCAAAATATAGCTTTAATTATCCTTACAATATCCTGAAATCATTTGTTTCTTACTTGGCAACATCTAACTTATCTATCTTATTTATCTATTTATTAACTTATTTTCCATCTTACTTGGCGACTGGTACTACAGGACCAGTAAGGGGATGTAGTACTGCTAGTGTAGTGCCATCTATGCACATACAGTGTGGTTTAATGTCTTAAGCACTTTTCGTCAGAGCTGGTAGTCGGGCTGAAAAAGGTAATTAACAAGACAGGAGATATGTAGTTATCTTACAATTTCCTGATTTATTTATAACTGTACTATACCAGATGACACAATCGACCTATTAATTCTATCAAATGTATGAACAACTCTAAGACTTGAAATGGTTTTATATTCTAAATATATTACGCATTACATTTTATATTTACGACTGACGATCTGTAATTAAAACTCATAGAATGTTCTTCAGTATTCTTAAAAAAAGCTGTCATTTATTTTCGTGTTCGATGTTGTTGCATCAACTTTCTTTCTCGTTTCAAACCTTTTCCCCCTCGCGCCGAGAGAACCTCCAGCCCCAAAGACAAGAAGAAAGACGAGAGGGGCGTGTTATTGTTCTCCTGAATCGAGACCGGGAGAGATGGCTCAGTGCATCAATTGATGTCACTGCAGTCCCTCTGATCTCGAGGTCCGAGGTTCCACTCCCGACGGCGGCAGGATTTTCGACACTCAGATTGACAGCTAGGTCGAATTTAGTCGGAGGAGAATTATAGCGGCCGGCTGCTCTGATCAGTATTTTTCTGTGGTTTCTGCAATGAACCAGGTGTATGCCGGAGCAATACCGTATCAAACGGGCCACGGACCGCGGGCGATCTTTTCTTCCTCTTCCTTGTCCTATCGTCTCCTCTTACACACACACTTACACTAACATGCACTACACTACCGCACATGCCGGGAGAGCGGTCGGAAGCTTACAGCTTGTCCCGGCTGGGGCGGTGCCCCGCTGGTGGGAGGTGCCTGGTTGGGGCGCATTACACTTACGGGACGAATGACCTCAGTAGTTGACGCGCTCGGAATGACGAACAACAAGTTTTCTTTCTCTTTTGAATCCGTGTGCTCCGCGCGCTGAGAGAACCCGCAGCGCCAAAGCTTCGAAAGACGAGAAGCAGCGCGTCTGGCGATGGGTGGAAGCCCGTGCGTTGGCTTCCTGTTGCGGCGGGGCGGGGAGAGCGCGAAGCGTGTGCGGAATCCGCGCCACGCGACTTCCGCGGCGCCAGGCATTTGTTTTTTGCGGGGGGGGCGTGGCGGGGCGGGGCGCAGCCTCCGAGCGGCGCGGAGGGCTGCTTCCCAATGGCCCAGTGCCAATCCTTGGGTGCTCGTCCTGGTGGCAGCGCTCGCGTCTTTCGGGCACATGGAAGCAGGCGATGGGCGCGCAGACCGCCGCCCGCCTTCACGCCCCTTCCCCCTCCCCCTCTCCCCACGCCTCGTGCGCAGTGCGCAGGCGCGCGGTATTTCCGGATGCCGCCCCCCTCCCCCCCCTCGTTCGTTTCGCTCATGATCTTCTTCACGGAGCGCTTTTTCCTGCGCCAGGAAGCGCCGGCGCCCACGTGCTCACCTGAGGACTGTTGTCGGTGGAGCACTGCTCCGAGGGGATGACCTAGTCAGCTATGTGGGGGACGTGTTCAATTGGATAAATGGTTTCCACAATAAAATACAGAATGAAAAATTGACCATGTAACTTCGTCTCACTCCGATTCACGATCTAGCTCCGGAATGATGTGATTTTTTTCTCTTTTTCGCTTTTTAAGAACTGGGTCATATAGCGGCCAGTGTGATTGTTTTAAGTGTAGGAGGAACAGTATGCATAACACGATCACTCACAAACATCCATGCCCGAAGCGGGATCCGAACACGCGACCCTTCGAGCCGAAGCAGCTACGGGCCTTCAGCCGTAGCGACCTCGGTTATCGAGGCCGGGGATGTGAATACTTTCGTTCTCGAATTTCGAGCAAAGCGAAGAATAATTTTCTGTGCTGTCCACCCTTTCTTCATTAAGCGATACTACACCTCGTCAACTATGGTTGTCACCCACGTACTGACATGTGCTGCAATTGTCAGTTCGAGCGACGTCTTGTGATCCGGGAATGGCGCTCGTGGCCTGCCACGCGTGCGGCCGAGAGTTCGGACCCGCGGCCTTGGCAGACACGCGTCGCCCTGGGTGTTTTGCGCGGGCGCTGTTTGTCGTTTGCTCCTAACGCATCTCTGCAGTTTGCATGTGAATGGAAGGCGCTCGGGAGCCTCAAAGGGCCTCCGCCCGAGGCTGCGCTCAGCGCCTGCTCGCTCTCTTCTGCGCCGGTCTGAGAGACACCATTTGTAAGAAAAAGACGTTGAAGAATGTTTTTCTGAGTGTAGATGTCGATTGGGTTGCCAGAGACATCTTCAGAAAATAGTGAACCCGGGGGAGGAGGAATGAATAGTAAGATAAGACAGATACATTTTTGGACAATGTCGTTTTTGTATATTAATATATCAGTCATGTGCTTTAATATTATATGATCTTTTTAAAATGATATAGTAATCAATAATTTGTAATTAATCATGTTAACATCACAATTGTTTGCTTTACTACAATTACCTTTGGGTTGCGTTCTTTGGATTTTACTTATACTTTACTCAATCGATTACCAATTTTCGACAATATTTTTTGCATCCTTGAGTAGCTTTTACAATGTTATAAATCTTCTTGAATAATTCTTTAACTTCCGTACACTTATACGGAATATTAAAATAATGTACAACCTACTCAACCTCCAATCTGTTGCGTTCGTCTATCCAAACATTTGTCATAACGCTGAAAATTCTTTCGATGCTAACATTGGAGTCCGGAACTGATGCACAACAGTGAAACAATTTCAGTCGATTTGGGGCCGAAACAGACAACTTCGCGGACCTACACGATCGCCAGGATTACCAGCAGGTCTAAGTCCGCTCTAATCGAGTTTAAAAAAATAACTTTTTACGTGGGCACTATTCTCATTTTGTTATTAGTGAATCAATAATTGAAATAATAAACAGTTCACTCAGATAGTGAACATCTGGCGGCCCTAGATGTCGATCGTTTTGACACCGGCAGCGATGAAAATCAACGATTTCCAGAGAGAGTTGTTAAAGAAGAAACGTAATACATTCAAATGTTTTGTGTTATTCAATTCACATATTTCATTCTGTCCACCTATTACAGCATCCATACCGATGGCCTGAAAACCTGCTGAGATTACATTTTAGCAAGTTTGATGTAGGACGTACTTTTATCCTATTTTTCGTATTTTATAACATTTTCCTTTCATTCAAAATAATTTAAACATTTGTTTATCAGTGCAATTGCTGTAACACAATAAGAATGAAATTGAGGTAGAAGTGTGTTTATATCTGGACTGTTAGGCTTTTAACACTTTCAGCGTAATACTTTTTCCCAGATAGTGATTGCATGTTTTAGTACCAAGATGTGAGACAACCTGGAACGGAAAGAGAAATTCACAAAACGATAATTCGTTGATAAAGAGAGCTAAGTCCACAAGTCGTGTGTACTGCACGTGGGATTTCCTAAGCGATTCGCGAGAAGGAGAATTTAGCTCTGACATTCGGATTGTGATTCCTGGTTCCAATGTCTGCCTTTCCAAGGAAAGGATTCCGTACCTTGCGCGCACGGTGGAAATAAACAGAGCATAAACAGAGCATTGCGCAAGAGTTGATCAGAAGTATGGCGGCTTACGTAGCGCAGGGCAACAACTCCTGAAACTGCTTTGCCTCTCATCGGGAGGTCCTAGGTTCTACTCCCAACGGCGGCAGGAGTTTCGATACTAGCTTGTCATCTAGATCGAATTCAGCCGCTGTCTGGAGGAAAATTCTAGCGGCCGGCTGCGGTAGTTTTCCGTGGTTTGTCCGATCAACACCAGGCGAGTGCTGGAGCAGTACCCTAACAAACGGGCCACGGACCGCGCGCGATCATTCGTTTCTCTTCCTTGTCCTATCCTCTCACCTTACACACACACACACACTTACAATAACATAAAATGACAGTAACTGAAATGACGTACCAGTTCGTGGCGCCCTCCATCGGTAATGCTGGAATTCAATAGGGTGTTGGCCCACCCTCAGCCTTGATGATGCTTCCACTCTCGCAGGGACACTTTCAACCAGGTGCTTGAAGGTTTCTTGGGGAATGGCAGCCCATTCTTCACGGAGTGCTGCACTGAGGAGAGGTATCGATGGAGGTCGGTGAGGCCTGGCACAAAGTCGGCGTTCCATAACATCCCAGAGGTGTTCGATTAGATTCAAGTCAGGACTTTGTGCAGGCCAGTCCATGACAGCAATGTTATTGTCGTATAACCACTCCGCCAGAGGTCGTGCTGTATGAACAGGTGCTCGATCGTGTTGAAAGATGCGATCGCCATCCCCGAATTACCCTTCAACAGTGGGAAGCAAGAAGGTGTTTAAAACATCAACGTAGGCCTGTGCCGTGATAGTGCCTCGCAAAACAAGGGTGCAAGCCCCTTCCATGAAAAACACGATCACACCGTAACACCACCGCCTCCGTGTCCGGATACTTTTGATCGCATAGTGTATTTATGTATCACCATGATAATCAATAATGTTTGACAAATGATCTCGTTGTCACTTAAGTTGCAAGCATGCATAACACCTTAAGCAGTGTGACAATCGTTTTATAAGCTTTTCACAACCATGGTCGTGTTTTTCGTCCAGTTTCTCTGATCCTCTGGGCAACTGCGAGGTTCTTCTGGATATAAATGTTTCTTTGCTCTGCACACATTCTGTTGAGCTGTCCTGGTTGTGGTATGTGCTGGGTGTATGTGCTACTATTTTGTTAACAAAAATAAAATATCAAATCGTTAGTTGGTTTGCCGATGCGAGTAAACTTTCTTTTAATTAGGAGCGACAATTTGTATTTTTCAAAGGTTGCTAATGTTGCTTTAATCCATCACTGAACTACGTATATACTTGGGTTTTTTCTTGTAATAATAAGCTTTTAGAAAAGCAAAGGTTAGTTTATATTTTCTTAGTAATTTTGTATTCCTGTGTTCAGTATTTCAAAGTGTTTATACGTTGCGTCGTTGGGAGCCTGTCTGATGCGAGTGTGTGTGTGTTGCAGGTCCGCGAGCGGCGGTGGAGACGGAGACGGAGGCGGCTTCTGCGCAGGCGCGAGCGCCCACGGCCGCCCCTCCGCCCCCGCAGGTGAGCCCCCCCCTCCCGCCCAACTACAGTCGACTCCCGTTGTAGTGAAATCGGCTATAGTGAACCCTCCGTTAAAGTGAACTTACGTCACAGGTCCCGTTTCTCTTACATTACATTATTTGTAGCAAGATTAGGTTGTAGTGAAGCTGAACCTCGACTCTAGAGAACGTAGGAAATAAGTCCTGGAAATGAATTGAATCTCGCATGTCATTAGTCGCGTAAAAGGGACTTCGGAGGCACAGGACAATGCAGAATCAAGTGTAGAGATAGCACGATCACTGGAGAAGGATCTAATGAAAAATGTACGACGCAGACAATTGAAAATTATTGATTGCTTAAGGACAAAGAAAGATACTGAAATTTTCAGTTCGTGTTGTTAAAGTATTTTGCTGTATCTCTATATTAATAAAATTAATCGTTAGGAAGGCATTCTATTTCATTTTGACATCATATAATATAGCGAACCTCTGATACAATGAACCAAAAATGTTAATGCTCAGATGTTCACTATAACCGGAGTCGACTGTAATTGGGGGCGTGGTGTGTTTGCATTCGAAAACGTTGGGATTATCCGAAAAAAATGTGCCGTATATATATATATATATATATATATATATATATATATATATATATATATATACACACATACGGCACATTTGTGTGTATCAACTTCAAAAGCCATTTTTCTATCATACTGATTTTTGTGGATTGGACGTTTTTTGCATAAATTCAATTGCAGATCCTAAAATGTCATGCACTTTTTCAACATCTTGAGTAATTGTTGAGTAATAACACTGAGAAGAGGAAACGTTTCGAAATTCCGTGCAGTCCTGCTGTAGTTTTTTAAAATTTACGAACTCTAGTATATTAAATTAAATTTAATATATTGAATTATATATTTATATTAAATTATATATTATTTAATTATTATTTGTATGAAATTATATATCAAAAATAAATTTGGGTATAATAAGTTTTAATTATTTACACTCTTTTGTAGACGGGGATGCCTATTTTCGATGAAAAGACAAATCAGGAATTTTATGTGCTTCTTAATTTCCATGAGGTTAAAGGTTTTGCATGCAATAGCATTCAGGCACCTGCCCAGTTGAATTATGAGCTGACTACCGTGCAGCTCCATGCTCCGTTGTTCCGTTGAAGAGCGGCAATGAAGCGCCCACTTCGTTCCCGAACTCGTTGACGAATTTGTCCCGAAAGTAAAATTTTTTATTAATCACTAAAAAATTCAGCAGTACATGAAAATTAGGTACTCATTTTATCATCGTGTGTAGAACCTTTCCTCTCTTGCAATATTCATCTGGATTTTTTATTTTCGAATACAAGAATTTTTCAATACGCGCAAGTTTCCACTCGCCCGTAAACTGTTTTCGTTCCGCAAAATTGCACAAAGTGACGTATCCTGTTTGTCATGTAATCTCACTGTCCATTCACAATATCGGTTATAAAACAACAGAGAATAACGTTCTGAAACACTATTTTGTTTTCCCCTAATATAAATGAATCACACTTCAGTTTTTTGATGTTACTACAGTGCGATTTTTGTAACTTTGCTCTTCAAGCCTCTGCGGCCACGATGGAATATCACATGGCATTTCCCGTCTTTCTCCCTCGTGCCGCTGCATGATCACAAGCACTGCTTGATACGGTTGCGATCATGCGATACCTAACGGCGCGACTGAGAAAGACGCGAAATACCGTGACATATTCCACCGTGGAGACGGGCCTTGAGGGACAGTCACAAAAATCGCACTATACTGCTTTAGCTATCTCGGCTATCCGGACCATCTGTTATTATTATTATTATTATTATTATTATTATTATTATTATTATTGTGACATCTACAAACAATTTCCACTGTGTGTGAGTTTGAGAAGCGAACAAAGAACCATCTTAGCCCTGTCTCTCAAGAGCACTGCTGGGGCAACTGAAAGTAGTAGGGAGTTTTTGCCACCTCGAACGGTATGTAATATCGATCTTCTGCGCATGCGCAGATGCACAAAAGTGACGCGAAACTTGAACTGTGCATGCGTAGAAGATCGATTGTGCTGTCCACCAAGGCGTGAAAAAACTCTCTAGTGTTTCTTAAACATCGATAGTTCAAACTATCGTTGTTTATCGATATTGTGGCCGATAGTTTTAAGTCTGCAGTTATAAACAGACAATAACTTTTTGATGGCAAGATAAGCCAATAAGACAATAAATCAAGTAGTAGTTATGCTTCTGAATTATGTACCTAATACTTTTAGCATTAAGGAAGATGTAATTAAGTTCCGGTTATCCTCTGAGGTCCTTCGGGCAGTACTTTTCAAATACTTCCACATGCACGCTTCCTCAGTAGCCACAGAGTGCATTTTTTCCAGAGCGGGAGAAATTAGTCGAAGGAAAGTGGTCAAATGAAAAAGGATACGTTGAACGTATTACTATTCATGCACCAAAATGTGTTCTTGTTACAAAATTAAGATTTACGTGGGAACCGATTGGAATCTGTTATGAAATTTGTGTTCATAATTAAAGCTTGTACATGGATGTATCATTAACGCAAGTCTAATACAAACTGAAGTGATAATTTATTTCGCAGGAATTTGTATAAAACACAAATTTCTATCCAAACATAAACAATTATCGAATTTTATTTATTAAAAATGAGGGAATATCTATACTATCGATATTCAATTACGATGGTATCTAAAACTATCGATAGTGAAATAATCGATGTTTAAGAAACACTAGGGAGTAGCGAGTTTTTTCACGCCATAGCGGAGTGCACACTCTATCTTCTGCGCATGCGCAGTGCAAGTTTCGCATCACTTTAGTGCATGTGCACATGCGCACGTCGGAGGGTGCAAAAAGTCTGTATAAAGTGAGCGCAAGCGCGGATGAAGACGCGCGGGGGCGGGGGCGGGGCGCGGGCGCAGTCCTCCTGCTTCCTGTCGCCGCGCGGCGCTGCGCTCGCCTGCCCGCGCCAAGGCCTCCCACCTGCGTTGCGTCACGCGGGGGTCGCGCCGGCGCCTCCGAGCACACACATCCTCTCTGGCATTACGAAACGATGAAATTGCAGGACGAGGGACGGTCGACGGCAGCCGCGCTCGTGCTTGTAAAAACGAGGGCCGCCTACAAATCCACCGGCGGAGAAGGCCGCGCCATCTCAAATCTACGCTCTGTGAGAGAGGAGAAAAAAGTTTTTCATAGGCTTAAATATAGGAGGCCGGAGTGTTTGTACGTGTAATGTGTACGAATGTAATCGTCAGTGGCGTAGCATCAAGGGACGCAGTTAAGCATGCTGAGCATCCCCACGTAAATATTAATCAAAGAACCCTAAATATTGTATTGATAATCTTCCAGGTGACTGAAATACATTTAAAGAAACGCGTTTTGTATTTTAAAGTGATTTCCTACGATTCCTCTCTTCACTCTTGTTCCAGAGATTCACGAACGTCTTACGCTAGCGTACGATTGCGAAAAGAGGCTGGTGAGCAAGTTGCTCGTTTGTGCACGAGAGCACAGCCTACTTCACGTTGTCATAGAAAGAAACGTCCACGAAATACATCATTTTTTCTCACTCGAGATTCCCTGCTTGCTCATGGGTACATACAGTAGAAATAGTGCTTGCCTACTAATTCGTAATTAATATCCAAAAAGTTGGATTCTTTCTCAAATATATTAAATATTATATTGGTCTGAATTGTATAAATTCGCAAGGGATGTCATTGCTATTCGCACATGAGAATCAAAGATGAGCCATAATGTGCTTTCAAGAAGACTCCTGACGTAAATCTATTCAAGTTTTGTTACATTGGTTTGGATAACAGATTCTAGAGAACATGAAGAATCATGATGTCTTCAGTTCGCGTTATTGTTGAGCATCCCCAAACGCGCGAGTGACGCTACACCACTGGTATCCATTTCCCTGTATCTATGTGTGCATGTTCTCTGTTAAAATAGGATTATGAGTTCGAAACAGACACTATTGTATCTACATCCTTCTTGAATTTCAAAGGCCACATGCCTGATAAAATGATGCTGGGGCATGCATCTCTTAACTGGAAAACAGGCAAAAATGGAACAATCCTGACGACTGTATCTTTGTACATAATAAGCAAAAATGTGATCGATGACATTAAAATATTACCCTTAAGCGTGAGCCGCCTAAAAGAAGGAGGGGCAATTATACCTATTTGTGGGCCCCAATGTACGTACAAAGTACTCTAAATATACACACTTGAGTGTTGGTAAGATTCTAGTAGCGTACGAGTGGTACGATTTCAGAAATGAGCATTAAGATGTTACCATAGGATTCATGCGTTTCAATGTGGCTTAAGTGGTATACCTGACAATAGTAAACTCGAAACCTAATATCAATTTATTATTGCCCTACCTTGGACACAACTTATTAACACACTGCATACAACGAACTCGAATAAGAATGAGAACGATTTTTACCTTAATAATTATTTGATTAGATTAGTTATTATATCATAGCCTGTCGTTTCTTGATTTTCACGCTGCGATAATCAGGCCTGCATCGTTCTTCTGAGCAGAGGCGGATCCAGCCAATAATGGGGAGGGGGTTATCATAGATGTTTGTTTAATAATAAACATTTGTTATTATAATTTATATTATTTTAGTGTTGTATACATGATATTACACAACATTATTTTTTGAACAATTACATAATTCTAATAAATATTTAAATAATTGTTTGGAAAATAAAAAGGTAACAAGGGTTTTTCCCTAGGCCTTTCGCCGGATACCCCCCCCCGCTGCCTCTATGCAAGTTCGTCACATTAAGAAACATTTGGCCAGAATGTCCACAGTCGTACCTTTTAAATTCTAGTTAAACTTTACGGTGGGTATTTTAAATATTCATGAAGTGGGTAGAACATGAGGATTGTGGAGCCCTCATGTGGACAAACGCGTCCTCAGTGGCATATATATTTCATTAAACCAAGTCGCTGTCCCATCGTGTGAAGAAACCGCTCGGGAAGTGGGCACCCTGAGCCCTTGGCTGGCCCGTATCTCACCAGGAGGAGGGGGAGGGAATCGTGCAATGTACGCACGGTGTGTGGTGCCACCGCTGGGTTCCAGCGGTGTCTTCGGTGTTGCCGTCCCTGTCTTAAGAGGACTGATGCGGCGACCAGCGAGCGATTTCATATAGATCTCGATAGATCACATTATGCAGGATCTTGAAAAATGTATATGCGGCCTACAATCATTTTTAATATGATTTATTTTGACATATTTTGCTGTCGTAATTTTCTCAGGCGACCGCCGGTAGCCCCGCTAACCCTTGGCCGAAGCGGCATGTCACGCGTGTCGCGTCGGTCGCACCAATTTGCCGCCGCCCGCGCCCTGTTTGCACGCGCGGGCGCGCTGCGAGGCAGCCGTCTCGTCGTCGGCCTCAACGCAGCGGCGCGCAGCGCGTAATGGCGGGGCAGCCGTGGAAACGCAGCCCCCAAACCGCTCGCCTCGCGACTCGGGCGCTCGGGGCGGAGCGGGACCCGCGCGTTTGGGGATGCGCAACAATAATGCCAACTGGAGACATCGCGGTTCTTAATGTATCGAAACAAGTGTTACATTACTTCAACAGGTTTATGTCAGGAAACTTCTTGAAAGCAAATTGTGAAATGCCGGCCATGTGGCCGAGATCGCTAAAGCCATAGTCGTCTTGGACCGTGGGATCGCGGGTTCGAGTCCCGCCTCTGGCATGGTGGTATTTGTGTTCGTCCTTTCACCCCCTCTCATCACCACATCGTTTAATCCTCGCACCATTACGTTAAATCCAATGGTGGTAGCTAATGACCTTGTACTTGATTCGACCTCAAATAACAAAAAAAAGATAGTGAAATGGCACAGGTTTAGTCCTCATGCGCCATTCGCAATGAGATTAGATGTAAATTTATATATTTAAAACGAAAATAAAATTTAATATATTTAAGTAAGAATTCAACTACTTAGATATTAATAGAGAGTTAGCAGGCAAGCACTGTATCTACTGTTTGTGCCCACGACCAAGCATAGAATCGCGAGTGATAAAGAAAAATATTTCTCTGACAACCTCAAGTGTGCTGCGCTCTCGTGCACAAACGAGCAAGTTGATCTCAAGCCTTTTTTCAGCCTTATACCAGCGCATCAGGACTCGTGAATCCAGGGGAACGGGGAAGAGGGGAGGGGGGAACATCGCCGTTTGCGCATGCGCATGCGCATGCTCGTCGCAGTATCGCGGCAGACGCTAGAAGCATTTTAGCGTCCAAGCAATCAGAGGCCAGCTTGTAGCAACGCGCTGAATTCAATCATAAGAAATTACTTTAAAATTAATACAAAACGTGCTTTGCTTAACAGACTACTTGTAAGATTATTGATACAATATTTAGTGTTCTTTGGTTAATATTCTACTTGGGGATGCTGAGCATTTTAGCGTCCCCTGACGCATGCGCATCTCTGATCGAGACACGTGTGTACGACCCTGCTTCGCACTGGACGATCTTCCCTTCGCATTTGCCACCTCATCCACGGCGGACGATGTAATTATCACAGATCATAATGCAATCCAATATTTTAATTTCGAAAATCCAGTTTTTTTTTATAGAAACCCTATTAGTCTACACATTCAGACTGGTCTAAAAAACCAACCGACAGTTCTTAACCTAAAGCTGGCCTTGTACCACACTGCGATTTTTGCTCCTCAAGGCCCGTATTCACGATGGAATATGTCACGGTATTTCGCGTCTTTCACGGTCGTGCCGCTAGATATCACATGATCGTGACCGTATCAAGCAGTGTTTGCGATCATGCGACATCTAGCGGCAGGAGTGAGAAAGACGCGTAATGCCGTGTGATATTCCATCGTGGCCATGGGGGCTTGAGAGGCAGAGTTAGAAAAACAGCAGTACAGCAATACGTTTCCGCTCTATCTTCTGGCAATTTGTTTCTGCTTCTTCTGGAAAACACCTTTGAAGTAGTAAGGGTAAGGTAGGGCAATAAGTTGCCGGAAAAATATTGCCGCCAAGATATCGCCAGTTGTTTTAAATGAGGGCTTTTCGCAGTCGCATCCATTGGCGTCACAGTATTCTCGGGCTATTTCGCCAGTTTGTAGGTTTTAGTCTTACAGGCTTCACGGTTGTAGTACACGTTTGTCGACGTGAACGGATGGCAGAAGATGTGAGTCGCGGTCGCACGTCTTGTGTCAAATGATGAGAGGAGAAGCGCCGATGGTAGATGTAGATGTTATGTTAACCACTAAAACATCTAGACATTTGTTAGGAAGAAGTAGACTCAAAAAAATACATTACCATCTTCGGAAATTCAGTTTTCAGCAGAAATACTTAGATGAATTATGAAAATGCGCATTATACATTTTTAGTTAAATTGTGTTTACATATTACCATAAAAGCTTCAGAATCATCACACATTGTATATTTTATAAACAATGATTACATAATGTTCAAGGCTGTGAAAAAGGTGTATTTAATTCCTTTAATAAACTAATTGTCCGAACACAAATTTACTTTCTCGCTCTTACTTCGTAAGAAGAGAAAGTATTGTAATTGTGCGCCGGAAAACGACTTATTTTCGCCAGAAAACTTATCGCCGAGCCCTGGTAACAAAAAAGTGGATTAATCTTGTTGGTATAAGTTGTAAATTACTTCCTCCCACACCTTGTGTTGTCACAATCCATGTTTAGTTAGTCGTTGATAGCGAAAAATCGATTGACAGTTAAACATGTATTCGTCGGTCCGTCCGTCTGTGAACAACAGTAGGACATAAACCGTTCTGATGATTTTCTTGAAAATTGACATTCCTCGATCTGATTAAAGAAACTCGAGACCCTACGAGTTTGAAACGGATATTTAATTTTGGGTGTATTTTACATGAAGCGTATTATTTTTCAAAATTTTCTAAAAATTTGCTCCAATTTTTTAAAAACTTTGTACTTGGAAAGGTTAAATAACTTAAAACAATGGCGCGGATCTCATTTTCGTTTAAATCCCGAGTTTTTCGAAAATTGCAACAGTTCAAAATAATTTTCGGAAGATACTTGTTTCCTTAATTGAATCTATTTTCAAAGGCAGGTCTTGAAATAACGTCATTTACAATGTTGCGATAATATGTGTGGTTTTCGCGTAATTTTGCGTGAAATGGAGGCAATTTTTTAAACCATGTTTTCTTCCCTTAAAAAAAAAGCTGCAAATTTGTTCTTTAAATTTTATCGTAGTATGTATCAAAGGACGGTAAAAGTGATACTAATGCCATTTCCGGCGAGCATTATGTTTTCGTACATTACAGAAAGTTAACATTGTAAAACTAAAAATTTCAAGGTAGAAATGTTGTCTTAAACAGGATCTGTTCTAAAAAAACAGGGGTTCCAAATTGTCATGTACGATTGTTGCACCACTGATTTATTTAATATTTTGTCCACAAAACATTCTTTTTAAAACGTATTTTCCATGACAGACACAATTTTTAAAATCAAAAAGATTTCGTGGACTTCACTTCCAATTAGATTCACTTTGATGCAACATGTAAATGTACTTCTATTAGAAGTATAACATAATTAATTCGGCCAAAATGTTTTCAAATATCCGTTACCTACTTTTGAGGATTTAATGAATGATAGGGACGTTTTTTTTCCTGACGGAAGTTTTGAGTTATTCTATCTTCTACCATTTGGTGGGTTTAAAATATTTTCTAAGCCTTCTTATGTTGTATTAAAACTTTCTGCTCCTCATTTTACGAAAAAAACATTTTACAGTATAATATATGTTTGCGGTAAAACCTCATCAATATTTTGTAGGCATGGTTCCGATAATTTCTTGTTTCGATGAGAATTCGATCTCCCGCACAGCAATAGCCGCCAATAGGGAGTTTTTTGCCACCTCAAACGTTAAGCATTATCGATCTTCTGCTCATGTGCAGTTCAAGTTCAAGTCATGTGCAGATCACTTTAGTGTATCTGCGCATGTGCAGAAGATCGATAGTGCTTAACGTTCAAGGTGGCAAAATCTCTCTAATATCTTTCCGAGGACGAAAACACAGGAATTTACATTACGCCAGGAATATCTAGTTAAAAAATTTCCGATAACAAAAATGCCGCAGTATTTACAGAAGGCAAATTTTCTTGCGAAATAATATTGCTCGCCATTTTGTTGCAAGTGTAAAGCCACCTTAAGTTCCTAACCACGATTCTTGTCTCTAATAGTTCTTAACCGAAACACTGATCAATTAAATTGTCTAATGGTATGAAGAATTTTCTTAAGATTTTTTTGCTAACTTGCATATATTTTTTTAATAACTGCGTTTAAAAAAAGATGTGATGACTTTTAATAGATTCGCAATATTTCAAGACAAAAACTGTAAATGTTTCCAAGAAGAAACTTTTGACTGTGTATTTATGGAAAATTTCTTTTTAAGTAAATTAACGAGCACGATACCAGGTTGAACAGCATTCACAGAAAGGAGTTTTTTCTACTGTAAACAAATAATTGTGAAAGATAAACACAAATAAAAGGGCGAATGTGCATCTTGTCCCTTGTAGTAATTGAGAAAAAAATGTTTGGAATCCATACGACAGAAAGATTATTTCTATAACATACACTCAGAAATTTACCACTACAATAGGACGGTTCGACTCTACATTTAGTAAAGTAGGATGTTTAGAAGTATTTTGATATATTTATCATACAAATTCATAATTATCAATTTAATGGTAACATGGCAGCTTTCAAACTTCACGCATTAGATTAGAAGAGAAAAAATATGAATTTAAATAATTTAGAATCTAAATGTATGTACATACAAACATCGTGGTTTGGCCCCGTGACCGAGATCGCTAAAGCAGTAGTGCCGCAGTTATCTCGGACTGAGGGGTCGCGGGTTCGAGTCCCGCCTCGGGCATGGGAGTATGTGTTGTTCCGTTCACCGCCTCTCATCACCATTTTGTTTCATCCTCATACCATAACGTTGAACCCAAAGGTCGTTGTACGGGTTCGGGTGCCGTAGGGTACGAGAGAGGACTGGCCGCTGCAGCGCGTGGGCGTGGGGTTGGGTTCGCTTGTCGCGTAGCACTCGGCCTTTGTTCCGCTGCAGCGGCGGCGCCCGCTCGGCTCGCGGCGCGCGTCACGTCCCGGGGCGACTTCCTCTGGGCGCGCGGAATGCCAAGGAGGCAGCGCCTGCACCGCCGCCTTTCGGCCACGCGGCCGTTTTGCGCGGAACAGACAATGCGCAACTAGGGGGCGGATTTCCATGACCCTAAACATCGCCCAACAGGACCAACAAAATTCCCCTAAAATGCTTTTAAAATGCCCCTAAAGCAGGGCTGTCCAAATTAGAAGGGCTTACGGGCCACATGGAATTGTTGTTAAGCCGCGGGCTGCATTGTCATTTTAGATGGTTTTTACCCTCACTACTGAAATTACACTAAACGACTTTTATTCAACATAATGATTAATGTACCTACGAGAAAATTAATATATTATTAATTAAAAATAAGAGTATTGCGTAATTGTATTTGGTTAGTATAATAAAATTTTTCAACTCGGTCGCGGGCCGCACAAAAAGTCCGGCGGGCCACCAGTTGGAAAGCCCTTAAGCCTTAAAGGAAATAAAAATGTAAAAAATGTAGTGAAAACCAGTTGGGATGATGAAATCAAACTGTTGGATACGTTACTCATGTAATCGACGCTTTTTCCATTCGTTCAAGTGAACTCAGCTTACAAACTTTTGGTTCAGACTGTTCTGTACCAGAAAATCTCTGTCTTCAGTTATCCCGAAATTGGCTGTACCGCCAATGGCGCAGATAGGCTCCGACCTTGGATTACATACTCACAACGGCTGACATTGCAACTTGCGAGCGAAGCAATCGAATGACGCGAAAAGGCGCGAAAATGACGCGAACTGACTTGTTAGTCGAAATCGACGAGAAAAGCAAAAAATTGGCGTATGAAAATGGGTAATTTCCTTTTGTCATAACATAAAATTAATTTCTGTATTAATTCTGTATTCTGGCATTTTTTCTAAAATGAAAAAAAAAACATTTCATTTAAATCCGCCCCTAATCATAACGAAACCGATAACAAACGAATTTTAAAATATTTACATTTTCACGTTTTATTCTATAGATTAGTTTCAGTTTGACATTCGAACCAAACGTTTCTGAAGCAATTTCAGTAGTGCTTGACGGAGAGCAGTAGATTTATTTAAAAACAGATAAAAAAGTGCGTGCTTTTGAGCAATGAAAATGCGAACACCATACGATATTGCGATACCTCCCCCCCCTTTTGCTTCAGAAAGAAAGTCCCGGAATCTGGTCGCGATGTCCAAGAAATGTCACGCCTCGTGACTTATAATTGAATCAGTGATTTTTAAAATCCCGTTAGACACTCACTTTTGCATTTTCGCTTTTTGTGAGAAAACAGAATCTGCAGGAGAGATGAATCGTTCCATGTGTAAATCCCGTAAATCAGATGAACAGAATGGCCGTGAGCACGCTGCAAAGTTTTGGGTTGGATTTGAAACTCCATAAGTCATTGACTTATGGAGAAATACACGAGGGTTGGGGCTCAAGTCATGACCATTTTTTGTGAGAATACGAGTACTGGTGGAAAATGTAAAATATACACATGGAAGGGCAGAGTATGAAGTAAGTGCATGGATATATAACGACTCACCAAAATTGTCGTACTCATACTTATTAAAGAATTTGAAATGACAGTACCGGTTTCATGCTCAAAAGCATTTTAGCATACACGAGTTCACAACATTCCAAAAGCATTATATGTCCTTTTTAAAGGCCCAATTCGGCAGGTGCTCGATTACTGCACATGCCGCGTCTGTCCGCACACTCACAGGTCGCCACGTGCGTTGCTGGTCGCTGGTTGCTACGTGTCTTCGCAGAAATTCTCGTGACCATCTCGCGACTGTCCGGTATGGAATGGCGTTATTCTCAAGAACTTCTACCAATTCCTTGTGATATTCTCGAGCATTTCTCCCATGGAGAACGGCTGTCTTGAAGAACGAACGCTGCTCGAAACACGTTGCATTCATCTCGCACAGCGGTAGTTGGACAACCGATTTCTCGTTGCTTTCTGTACTAATAGACACACTCACAGAGACCTCTGTGAATGTGAACACACCTTACTGCCGTATTTCTCTCACCCTACAAATACAATTGTGCGCTTCAATAACATTTATTTTAGAAAAAAAATAGTTGCCATGACTTCTGCCCCAACCCTCGCATGACTATATGTATGTGTGTGTAGTGTGTTTGACATATATCACTGACAGATTGGGATTTGTTAAAAGCGAAATTCAATATGGAAATATTCCTATGTACTATCGTAAAAACACATATTTCAAGCAACTCTTTCTGTAATATATTTGAAGTAGATTCACTTAGTAATTTCACGTATTATTGTAATAAATGTGTCAAATTACAATCTGAACCCGCAATGTGTATTTATTTACATGTTTAGGTAACAAATTCCTGATAAGTTTTTGAAATCTCGTAAGTCATCAACTTTTAAATAGGACCATCGACTATTAGTACTATTGGTACAAGTAAATTACATGTCTCCGTAGCTTTTTCAATAAAATTTGTGCACCAGGAATAAGAAAAACAGAGAAGAGTTCTCTATGTACTTAGTTATTCAGTTTTTCTTGTTTTCTCACAACGTTACAATTTCTGACTTGTGGAGTTTTAAAAATAACCAATTCGATTATGCATTTTGAAATACTTTTCGCCCTTATAGCGGCCGTTTTCTGTTCGTGCTGGCTGAGGACGTATAAAGAAAAATCGTCAAAAAGAAAATTAATGTTTATTTTAACAAAACAATGGTATATAATGAATTAGTTAGTATTGTATAAATTTAAAAAAAGGCTTAATACGCCTGTAACAAGTAATGTACTTCAGCTTCCGGGTCATTGACCCCCATCTCGATCAGGTTTTTGTTCAGTTTCCCTGATCCATTGAGCAAATGCTGAGATGACCCCTTGTTTTGCTTCTGGACGTAAATGTAGCTTCACTGTGCGCACGTTTTGTTGAGCACTCTTTTTGCTTGTAGTGATAGGAGTAGAACTGAGGATGAGTCACTATTTATTAGCAATGCAGAAAAATCAAATCAGAAGTTCGTTTACCATTCGAATTTTGTTTTTTTATAACTCGAGAACGAAAATGTCTAGTTTTTCAAATGTTGCTAATCTCGTTTTTTAAATTCTGGACCTCAAAAAAATGTGCGCAGATAATCTCCTCCCTATATTTCACATACAGTTTTTACTGCTTTTTTTAGACCAAATAATAAATAAATAAATAGAGGCCGCCCTTGAGCTCAGGATATTCCGTTGTGTTCGCATGGAGTGCTCGCGCTGAGAACCGCATCGCCAGAGCCCCTTCCCACAAGGGGCGAATGCACAATTCATGAGCGAGCGCCGCCTATCATAACCTGACTGCGGGACATTGCGTTTAATTAAGAGAAAGAGGCTCGCGCGGGCACAATGGTTCCCTGGTCAGAGCCCTTCCCAGGGGGTCCTGGGATCCACGCCCCCCCACGGTCCCCCACGCCGCGACGCGGAGCTCAGAATGGGTACACTTTCATGTCGTAGATCAGGGATGTCCAACATGCAAGCCCTCAACGGCCACAACGAAAATCTTGAATATAGTTGCTGGCGATATTGAATATTTATTATTCGTATTTCCTGCTAATGAGCTTTCGCTCGGTGGCAGGGTTTATACAGAACATATAAAGACCTACAAAAACAAGTTTTTTATTTATTTATTTACCCTTTACACTTACAGTGCTGCAGGATTATCCTGCTTAGGGTTGGAGGAGGTTAGGACTCCTCTTTCAGCCATTTTTCCGGTTTATCCCCACTTCCAAGGCCCTCTGTACAGAAGAATGTAACGGGTTTCTCTTAAATGTTCTTATGCTTAGAAGTTCAGAATACATATTATAAGGAAAGTACAACTAAGCAACTAAGAAGACATGTAACACACCGAAATATTTGGTATCACAAGCAATTCCGGAAGCAACGCGCACTAGGGGGAAGAGTCGCTAGTGCTGCAGCAGGTAGGTTGTTCCAGTCGACTAGTGAGGTTTTCCCCAACCAGATATTTCCCACCAGCGAGGGGCCACCCGTGCGGTCCCCGGGGCGCCTCAGCCGGGACAAGCTCTAAGCCCCCAACCGCTCTCCTGGCGTGGGTGGTGGTGTAGTGCATGTCAGTACAAGTGTGCGTGTAAGAGGTCAGGACAGGACAAGGAAGAAGAAGGAAAGATCGCGGGCGGTCCGTGGCCTCTTTGTTACGGTAATGCTTCGACATTCGCCTGGTGTTGGACGGGAAAACCACGGAAAACTACCGATCAGAGCAGCCGGCCGCTAGAATTCTCCTCCAGAGAGCGATGAATTCGACCTAGTGACAAACCAGTGTCGCAAATCCTGCCGCCGTCGGGAGTGGAACCCCGGACCTCCCGGTCTGAAGGACTGCAGTGCCATCAGTTGATGCCCTGAGCCATCTCTCCCGTTGCAAGTCAGTCCGACATTTCGTCATCAGGCAATCTTGTGGCATTCGGCGTGGAAGCTATTCTTGATAACAGTAATGTTTAGTGTTTCGCGTTGAAAAGCTCGTGATGAGGCATTCGACGTATTGTCCTGCGCGAGGGAGGCGCCTGCTGTGTGCGGCCGCAGGAAATCGATGTTGCGCGGGGCCGAGCTCGTTGGCGCCCTGCGCCGGGCAACGAGGGCGCGGGGGCGTAGGGCGCGGAAGGGATCGGTCGCGTTCGCCTAGCGCCCCGCCCCCCGCCCCCCGTCCCCCGCCCCGCCCTGCCCTGCCCCGCCCCTGTGCAAGGAAAGGGGCAGAGGGAGCGATGCGTTGGAGAGGGGGTGGTGGGTCAAATGTTCTGCCAAAGAGAAAAGAAAAGAACCTCATTGTTCTTTGGCTTGACGTGTTACAGAATTTGGGTGAAGGGAGCTTAGCACAAGGAGCTTAGCCAATATCATAACGGGCCAGTCGCTCAAGCGAAAAGTGTCCTTTGTATAAACAGCCCCCCTACCCCGCCCTGTTGTCTTCGTATCCGCTCACCTCGGCCTGTCCAACGCCGTGCCCTCCCGCGCAAGTGACCCGCCGAGGGTTACCGGGTGAGAATGGGTGCAAAGAAGAACCAATGAGTTTAAAATGCAGGACAAAAGCAGGACATACTAATACAATGGCTACTAACAGATACGTACGTTCCGAATTTGCAAACTAAACACTGTTCTCTCGGCAGTGTGACGCTTCTTGAAGTTTTTGTATTTCACCTCCGACTCAGCAGTAAACGTGCATCTATTTTTTCCATTATACCATATAGGGAACACCAAATAGTGTTTCGTTAATGCATACATTATGCTAAAATTGACACACCTTTTTTGAAGCCATGCGTGGAAGTGGTGACTTGTTTTTCCTCTTTATTTCTACAATTTTAAAAGTGAAATCTAAAATTCTTGTAGAAAGGTACGCTCACGGCTTACTAGACAAGAAGTGTGATATGAAGCTCAGACAAATAGAAAATATACATTCTTAACATTCTAAACAATGACGATGCAAGTCACACGTTACACTAACTTAATGCCAAAAATATTTCAGAAAGGAAAGTAAGCAAATGTAATTTTAGGAAAGAAACAACATTAGTTGACGGTGCTTGAAAAGACGATCGCTATTCGTAAGACGAAAATACAGTCAATTTGCTGATTTTGGAAAAGAAGTACGGACGCCAGGACAATCGCAAGATATACGGGCATTTCCTGCTAAATACGGACGTCTGTTATCCTACACTCGCCTGCCCGTTCCTTCCGTCTCCTCCAGACAACAAACCTGTCCACTTCACGTACCGAGACGCACCACTTCCGTTCCTGCGTGCTCTCCTTAACACCATGTTCCCTCGTCCTGCCGCCTAGGGGTGACAAAAACACCCATGTCTTCCACCAGGAACATCAATATATCAACATCGATATTTTCCTTTCAATGTTTGAGCCTCATGCAATGCTTTTAAAGAATGCTTATGTTATTTATATGGTAATTTGTATGGTATACGTAGAATATTAATTAAAGATTAAGGTGGTAAAATGTAACAAAATTTCTTTCTTGCATTCCATAATATGTTTTCTTTGCATAGTAGCTTACTATTAACATGCTGCTAACCAAACAGTAAAATATATCCCATTTGCGAACGGTAATAAAGAATTGATAGGAAAATATCATGTTTATTAGTCTGTATTTAAAACATCGATGTTTTAAACATGCACGTTTTTTCTCGATGTTTTCATCGACATCGAAACCCCTGTAGCGAGGTATCGGAACATCGACGTATCGATGCTTTGATAAAATTTTGCATCGCTGTGCCCGCCTCCGGAGCAGCGCGTCCCAGCGAATGACCGCCCTGCTCGCCCGCAACCAGAGGCTCTTAGACCTTCAGGCGCCCCTGTCGGGGTGCTTCCAATGAGGGTGGTTGTTATTTGGTTCGGCGGGTAAACTCTAAATAGCGGCCCTTGTGAGTGGCGTCCATGGCACGCCTCTGCCCGCCACCGCCTCTCGTCGCCCCGAAGGCAGGCACCTGCGTCGACCCTCCGGCGCGGCGGCCGCCTGCCCCGCGGCGACGGCAGACGCCACGCACGGCGTCTGCGGCGGCGGCGGCAGGCGGCGCGGCGCCCACGCCTAAAAATAGCCTGGGGCGAGGGGGCGGGGCGGGGCGGGGCGGGGCGGGGCGGGGCGGGGCGGGCACGTGGAATCCCGGGCGCGCCGCCACGTGAGCGCCGCCGTCAACAACGCGCAGCCACGCGCGGCGTTTGTTTTGCACGCCCCCGCAGCCGACAGCGAGCTCCGCTCTCAGGCTACTTCTATGGACTAACACGTTCGCTTCGCTATATCCCATGATATCAAAATTAAATAGAGTTTCTCCACAATCATTGATTTTACTAATGTAGAGACACAGCAAAATGCATTGACAGCACGAACGGAAAATTTCAATACCTGTATTTCTACGCAAAAAATTAATTATTTTCAATTGTTTGCCTCGTACATTTTTCATTAGATCCTTCTCCAGAGTTCGTGTTCTCGCCATTCTTGATTCTGCATGGTCCTCTGTCTCAAAGTATCGTTCTGCAATCTTGACACCTTTCAATACCTCGTGCACAGTTGGAACACCGTCCCACTCTCCGAAGGCTCTTTCAATCGCCTAATAACAAATTGCTTTCATTTGATTTACAGAACGTATTTCCTACACAGTTGCCGAGGTTCGGGTTCACTAAAACAGAATCTTCTTATGCTTATTTGTAATGTAAGTGAAACGGGACCGGTGACTTAAGTTCATTATAACCGAGCGTTCACAATATCAGAGTTCACAACAACCGGAGTCGACTAAATGTCGTTTCGAAGGACCTGAATTTTTGTAATTGCTTTCATTCTTTCGTCTTTCATTGTCTCGAGACACCGTCGCAGGAACCTTCGAGCAAAATGTTTGATATCGAGATTTTGAAGAGCATGATGTAATAGGCAAATCAAATTCTTAGAGGCAAAAAGGTTGCGACGTTGCAAAACTAATTACTGTTATATTTTACTACCTATAATGATCCACCTGCATTCGTACACTTTCATGTCATTTTGGATCTGTGTAAACATTTTCCAAATCAGGCCCCATGATTTGCATCATTTCGTGACTAATAAGATTTGTTTTCTTTGTTACGTCGACTATCCTTTGGATACTTATTCACAATTTCTGTTTCTTCGTCGTTTCACACTTTTATTCTAGATTAGCTGTAATCCATCAAAATTGACGGAACGAAATTACTCTCATGTTAATATTGAATAAAATAACAATGCTGTTAAAAAACAAAAATGCAGTGCAACTTATTTTTCTATAATTTTAAGTGATCCTTTCTAATTCTAAGAGCTTCCTTCAAATTTCTTTGATGAATGTACTCATTTACAAAAACTTTTTTTAAAATCTGGATGAGGCTAAGGGTATGCACAGAAAAATGCTGAAACCTCTGATTATAATTTCAGCAGGTACTTACGTAAATGGTCTGGGGTCCCTGGACACTCAACGCACACTCATCACACTTGATGACAGTTAAGATAAATTTTAATAAAGATTAAACGATATTTCTTTTTTGAATGAAAACAACTTTTATAATTAATTTAAGAAATCTACGTTTTACGAATTAATTTCTTCGGTTCCTTAAACAAATATTTTTCCTGAAACTCTTTTTGCGTTAATGAAGAAAGAAAAAGACAAAACAATCAGATATAGTAGATACAATTGTCTGTTGCTAAATCACCTATAAGTATGAACATAAAATTTAAAAAACAAAGAAAAATGGAGCACTTATTATTGTAATTGGTCTCTGAAGCTGCCACACAAAGTCAAGAAAGACGCCAATCGAAAACTCTTCAGAAAAGCCTTCCTAATGTTGCTATATTTTTCAAATACAATATCTATAATTAACGTTCTAACTCGGAACTCAGTAAAGCTACCGAAATGAGCGCCGCGAAAACTACAAAATTGTCCGGCCATTTGTCGGTCCTGTAGCACTAAATTCTGCCGTGATTTTATAGCGTGGTCAGTTTTTAATTTTTATTGCTTAAGGAGATATCCTTAAACCACAAGTAATAATGTGCAAAAATTGTTTATCTCTTACTGCAGCTGCTCAAATTTCACGATACAATCATGGAATCGAAGGAAATTGTTTGATACTTCAAGATACTTCTGCACTCAATCAAAGGCGGAATCGCGTGAGTTATAATCTCGCGCCTTTCTGTTCCTTCTTGTTCCGTTGTGCAAGCCATTCTTGCTTCAAATGTTTTTCACTGTTTCTGTTGTGCCTCATTTCTGTTCTTCCCCGATTTGAGTCTGTCGTCCTCATTTCCAACTTATTCTAGGACTGTCTCTGTTTTGTCCCACAGTATTTCCATTGAATACTTTTTTGGAACTTCTGTGTCATCCATAAATCTCTACCACCATTAGGACAGAGCTCGTCATAGTATTTTCTTTTCAGATAACCTTTTAAAAATGTTCTTTTATTTTGTCTGTCTCCTCCGCCTTGCATCTCGGAGTCTGGAAGACCTGGAACATTTCTTTCTCCAGCACGGAAAACTGCTGGTTCGAGGAGTGTGGAGTGAACGAGGTAAAGAACGGGAATGTAGAAAACTCGTGAATTCCTGTTTCATCTACCTGTATTCACGTGGTGGCCGTGTCTTTTAAATCACAGAAACGAGAAACCTGGCTGTGGCAGCAGTAACAAACCATGCCCCAGAACTTGAATTCGTATTTAGGAAAGTGTGTTTCCTTGTGTCGAGACAAATCAGTTTAACTAGGTATTATCCATCATTCTCTTCGAAGGGCAATATTCGCTCAACTTCCTAGGTCTTAAATTGCCTTCAAATGAATTGCGAGAAAGGTAACAGTAGATCTATAGTGCGATTTTCTAACTCTGCTTCACAAGCCGCCACGATGGAATATCACACGGCATTTCTTTGTCGGTGATGCTGCTAGAAGATTCATCATTGCAAGCACTGCTTGATAGGTCGTGATCATGCGATATATGTCGGCACGACTGAGAAAGACGCAAAATACCGTGACACGGAAGACGGGCCTTGAGAGGCAAAGTTAGAAAAATCGCAATATAAGCACTACTCCTCGCATTGTATTCGTACCAATGTATTAAGAGAGGTGCAGACGATCTCGTACCTATTAGGAATTGGGTTTAGCGTGTATAGATTCAGTTGAGATATTTAATGACATTCGTTAATGTTGTGGAAAAAAAAAGAACTATTTCTGAACGTGGTGTCATTGGCTGGGGGGGGGGGGGGTGAAGACCCACACCCTCCATTTGTGAACGGGCTGCGATACTAGGTACAATTCTGTTGTTCTATCCTTGATAACTCGAGAAGAATGTAAGAAACCAGGAAATGTAAGAATATTTGAACATCGCCATATTGAGGTTTGAGTCACATGAGGAAACATAAACACATTGACAATGAATCGTAACCCGTCTGCGGACAAGACAGCCAAACAATCTAAATATTCTCTTCTAAGGTCCGTTCGCTCTAACTTTACTCAGCACGTAAACAAATGCACTTGGTCGTCGCTTGTTCTCATTGGCTGACGGACACCGCACTCCCCTTCAGGGCGTCGTGCTCTATAGGAGTTAGGTCCCTTTCAAAATTGATTTATTTCCAGAATTTTTACACAAACAGTCGAAATAATTTTCTCCTTTGCCTTGAAGTAAAATCAGACACAGAGCGTGACGTTAACTGCCAACCTTCAGCTGCCAATGCACCTCTTTGAGGTAACGTTCGTTCGCCAGGCCGTCGGCGCCGCTCCTGCTAAATTTTATCAGTAGCACTTTCATTCCAGAATGAGAAAGTTCTAAAATAAAGCTGTATTTTTGTTTGGTTATTGAAAGGTGTGTTTGCTCATTGCGTTGATTTTGTTTCCTCATCGAACACAATAAGTGAAGCAGTTCCCAGGATAATCCGGTTTTGAAACTTTCGCAGGAAAAATCCTTCAGAAGTGGTGAAAAGAAGGTTGTATTGATGTGTTTGAATAATTAGCGCCTAAAAATCCGTCAATGACTTTGTGGCAGGTGGAAGAAATGAGTGCTGAATTGCAGGTGTCGATGTGCAGAAGTGTTTGAAAACTGTGTAATGAATTAAGTCATCGGAAAGGTAACTTCTCCTCGTAAGAAGAGATGTAGAGCAAAAGAGGTGGGGGCGAGTGCGATGAATTTGTTAATCTGCCATTCGTATTGATGTGCATATTTTTTCGTAGAAAAGATTTCCAACATAAAATAAAATTCTTGAATGTGGTTGATGAAGATTCGGGACTGACAAATTTTAAAAGAACGCCACTGTATGTACTATTGAAATTCGTGCTTCAGGCGAAAGTTCACTGCTTCCTTGCAAGAACACACGTAAATATAAGTTCTGTGATATTAAGAAAAATATCTGTGTAGTTTGGATGGTATTTTGGGCGTATTAAAGAAATACTTGTGAAAATAATGTGCTTTGACAGTTCTGGCTGGGACACGTGCGGGCATTTGAGTATGGTCGTGGCGCGAATGACGTAGCCAATCACGAACTCCAGGGCGGAGGGATACACTCAAAGTTTGTTTTCATGCGGAGTGAAGTTACAGCGAACCTTAACATAGTTTTTTTTTCTTTTCCGAGGGTTAGTGAAAAATTCTCGAGGAGGATTAACGTCCAGAAAACTGCAAATTGTGATTGCTCGAGATACTTGTTGCACAGTATGGGACATTTTAGGAATTCTTGCGAATTAATGCGGATTGAACTTGAGTATGAAAAGATGGAGGGGAGTTGAATTCGAGTTATCAAGAAGTTGTTATCCAAGTTCCAATGTATACAACTGTTGAAAAAGAATTGATGTTGACTGCTCTGATCAGTAGTTTCCGTGGTTTCTCCCATCACCACTAGGCGAATGCCGTAGCGGTGCCGTAAGAAACGGGCCACGGACCGCGCGCGATCTTTCCTTCCTCTTCCTTGTCCTATATTCACCCCCTCACACACACATACACTAGCATGAACTACACTACCACATGTGATGGGAGGCGGGTCGGGGGCGTAGAGCTTGCCTGGCGGTGGCCCGCTGATGGGAGATACCTGGTTAAGGGAAACCCCGGTAGTCGACGGTAGGTTGGCGCCGGATCTTGACAACCAGCGGGGGAAGATCACCGCCACCTCCCGATGAGAAAACTTGCACTACAGTTACTGGACTAACTAGTTGACGCGCCCGGAACCACTAACAATCAACCTTTCTCCATGAACGTTCATAAATATTGTATTTCCCACGCGCTAGATTTTAATTTCCTTGCCAATCGTCGTCAACGTGGAATTCGCGTGTGGGGCGGTGGAGGTGAACGAATGCGCGCGTCGAGTCGACGCGGGAACCGCTTCCACCGCGAGACGAGCGGCTGCGAGAGCGCGTTGAGCCGTCGGTGTTTACTCCGTGGGCGCGCGCCGGAAAACGCCGCGCCTCGCAGCCGCTGCCTTCTCTTGTCTCGAGGGCAACGCGCAGCACGCGGCACTGCACGCGCCTTCAATCACGGATGCGATATCGACGGCGAAGTTCTTGGAGACACTGGATGCGATGAAGTTCAGAGGACCTGAAAATGGTACGCAATGACAGGGCCGCGTACGATCAGGTTGGCGTAATATGCACCCACAATACCGTTAATTTACAAATTTTCTTTTGAAAATTTCGTGTTTGCACCCGAAAACTACTATTTTTTTACGCAAAGCTTAGAAATGTCCTCAAGGCTGCGGGGCATTGAGCGCAACCCTCTGAAACGACAGAAGAAGAGAAATCGCCAAAAATCAGCAGTGGAGAAGCAAAGCTCGTTAGAAAATGTATACTAAAAACATTTGTTAAGTTAATGAGCCGAAAAGGGCAATGATTTTTTCCATGTGAGTTACTCACTCTGTGTACATGTCATTGTATCGTCCATCGAAACCATTTATTTTCAAAGTACATGGACATTGTGGGGAATGGAAGTGAGGTTGGGAGCGGTGCTCGAGTGCGCGCGCGTGGCTCGGGCGGGGGCTGCGCGAGAGAGCTGATACTAGCGGCGCGCTGAATGAAGCGGGCGCGCGTCACTCGCGTCACTCGCGGCAGCCGCTGCCGCCGCGCCGCGCCGCTCCGCACGTCGAGCGGCTCATGGAGGTTTGGGGCGCGTGGCACTCGGCCAGCGCCACGCCACGCCACGCAGCCGAAAAACAGCCACGACGAAACATACATGTTGCATACAGTCCAGGGGCCATCACAGAGGTGTAATAATAAAACGTATTTATATTGTGTATTATTTTGTAGTGTATATATACTATACAATATTATTGTTTAAAATTTACATAATTTTAACATAAATATTTAAATTAATTTAACCAAATAAAAGAAGGTAATAAAACGAAGACTCTTGGGCTTGGGGGAGGGGCATAACCCCGATGCCCCCCTCTCCATCAGCTAGTTCGGATTCAGTCGCTTGTCTCTGAGAGGAGAACTCTAGTGGCCGGCTGTTCTCATAGTTCTTTTTCCGTGGTTTCTCCGATCAACACCAAGCGAATGCCAGAGCAGTACCCAAACAAACGGGCCACGGGACCGCGCGCTATCTTTCCTTCCTCTTCTTTGCCTTATCCTCATCCTCTTATCCCAACATGCACCACACTACACACATGCCTGGAGACTGTTCTGGAGCTTAGAGCGTGTGTCCCGGCTGGGGCGGTGCCCACTGGTGGGAAATACCTGGTTGGGAAAAAGCCCGCTAGGAAAATCCGACAGAAGGTTGGCGCCGGATTTCGCCATTCAGCGAGTTAAGATCACCGCCACCTCCGAGAAAAACACGCACTCAACGTACGGGGACTAATGACCTCTGTAGTTGACGCGCCCTGAATCACGAACAATCAATCAATCTTGACTTGCAGATTCAACGGCCGTTCGAGCCAGGAATCTCTTGGCCGCATTGATCCCCCGACGCGACAGCCGCGCTGGTCTGCCAAGGTGACTTGCGCCGTTCATTGCGATCGTAGCCAGGTGCTCGGCCGTCAAGGAGCATGTCGATACCGCCCTCACCGCCCGACGTGGCCCATTTTTCCATGCGGAGGGGCCTCTCTCCTACGGCCCACCGCACGTGCTTCTCCGAGAACCGTTCAGGGCTTCACTCGATCCATAGAAGAAGCCGCTGGGAACATCACAAGCACTTGCGGGTGATCTGAATAAAAATGAGCTATGACTTTTATTCTCCGAGTTTCAAACAATTGCTTAAGCAGTATGAATAAAAGGTGAATGAGTAATTGCTCTTCTTTGAGCAATTCTCCATTGGTGAGTAACTGCTCGGCCGTGGAGCAATTGCTTACATGAATACAATCGAGAATTTGCTTCTATGCGTAACTGGTGGGCATTTACTTCGAGATTTTCGGACGCAGCAACCTCTGTAGGCCGACTCACATCATATTGAATGGTTACAAGAGAGACATAATACTTGCCTGTTGTGAGCTGGAACCTCACAGTTTTAGGAGTTGAGAGTGAAGAATGATGAAAGATTTCCTACGATTTCGCCAACTGTTGCACGATAACTGTTCCACTTAACCTAACACAAGGTCGGACACCATCACGAGCAAAGCACGCCTCGCCATGGATTGGAAAGGCCACACACGCGACGCACCATGCGCGAAGCGCGGTAACGCAGACAAACCAAAGAGATGAAAATCGACCAATCGCAACAGATCAGTTATTTGTGAGCAATTACTCAGAGAGAGAAGGACGTAGCTCAAGTTTTGCAAAAAGTATTTAATTATATGTAAAGAAGCACTTGTCTATGAGAAATCGTTCCTATATTGAATCGTAAGCAATTGCTTTGGAGTTCTTACTCATTTTAATTCATATCTCCCAGCGTCTTGGTAATAAAGAGCTGTATTTATATTTCAAGAACAATGTGTTTTTCATAGTTACTCGCTTAATTTGAGGTTCATTCTTTCTTTTCACTCATTACACTCTTTGTACAAACCTTTGTCGTGGACTACCCGACAATAATTTGCGCAATGGAAAATGTACGTTGCTTACTTTCTGTTCATACAATGTGCTTGGACGTTTTTATCGTTGGAAGT